>APFE030831849.1:47198-97612 GCA_000404065.3 Pinus taeda
CGCAAGACCCTGGATTGTCTCTGTTGTAATCCAGGCATGATTTTTGATACATGAATCATTCACTGGATGGTTGCGACCATACCTGAGTCAATTCATTGATCCTATCCAAATGGCTACGTCCACACTACGGATCTAGATTATCATGTACTCTCTTATGGATGCCTGCGACCATACCACGTACATCATGTATTTGAACTATCAATTGTATCTCTCAATGCAGATTCTCGGTGGCAGCTATATGTGTTCTTGTAAAGCATTTCACCCCTCTCTCTCTCTCGGCCCTCATGCTTTAGGGGGCATCTGTTACACAGTAATTTGTCACCATTGTTCACCGTCCCTGTTACCCCTATTTTCGTACATTGGAGGATACATTCCGGGACCTGTGAGCAGTGACATAGCCTAAAAACACTTGCATTATGTTCCCCTGAGTATGTACTTCATGTTCCCTGAAGAAACCTTCTGCAAATTATCCCTGAAAAGTGCCCTTTTTCCATTGGCGCAGGTACACAGTGCTTACCTGCGCCAATCACTGAGATCCTCAAAAGGGGGCGCGCCCATTGGCGCTCTGTCCTAGAGCAACACTCGCGCCAACTAAGTTTAGTAATGATTTTTGGCCAACGTGCACCCATATGTTTTTTCCTCTCTTATCATGAAGTCCTTTGAGGGAAAAATCCATCGGATAGAGGTCGAGAGTCATCATCTATCCTTAACACATATCCTCAGTAGCTTTTCGGAGATAATGCCAATCCACAATGGGCGTCCTGGTACAATGAATCTTCCTCCCTTCTCCATCTATAAAAGTCTGTCCTCATGCATTAGACAAGCTAGTTTTTGCTAGAGTTTTGTGAGTGCTGGAGTAATGCTAGAGTGATAGTAAGAGTTTTGAAGCATAGGGAGGTTATGCTGTCAGAATCCTGAGAGAGAGAAGGTCTATTGAAAGGCATACATAGCTGCTCGCCCAGTCAGAGAATAGGTTCAACGTCAGAACCTTGGTTGTATCTTTCTCTGCCTATTTATCAATAATAATAGACGACTATCATTATGGTTCCACTCATGTGTCTTTATAATGATGATTGAGTTATATATTTTCTGACTGATATATAGTTGCATCTATTGATTTTATGCTTGTATTTGGTCGTTTTTTGCATGTGCAGGTGTCCATTTCACGAGGATTGTGGGGTTTGTTGTCCAGTCGGAGCAAAGGAACGGGAGCGCGATTCTTCTACAAGTATTAGCGTTGGAATCCAGGTAGTCCATCATCATCGATCTTTGATTTGCAATTAGGAACCTGCGTGTTAGCATTGTGTGATTGTTGCTAGACCCCATTTGGGCTAGTGGGATCGCCTCTGTCCGTAGAGGGGATTTACCTGTTCAACACTTTGCCTCTCAAACCAATTGAAGTTAGTGCACCTTTTCAGCAGTGGGGATTGGATTTCATCGGGGAAATCCATCCGACATCGTCAGGACAACATAGATGGATATTGATAGCCACGGACTACTTCACAAAATGGATTGAAGCGATTCCTACTCGACAAGCCATGGATGCGGTAATTATCTCTTTTCTTGAAACCAATATCTTGTCGCGTTTTGGGTGTCCTAGTAAGCTAATCACAGATAATGCAGCGAAATTCAAGTCAAAAAGAATGGTTGTGTTTTGCTATAAGTACAATATCAGCTTGGGACATTCAACTGCATACCATCCTCAGGGAAATGGATTGGTAGAGTCATCGAATAAATCTTTGGTTAATATCATTAAGAAATTGATGGAAATTAATAAAAAGGGCTGGCACAAGAAATTAGTGAATGCACTGTGGGCTGATAGGGTGAGTCAGAAAAAGTCTATTGGTATGTCTCCTTTTGAGTTGGTGTATGGGACAGACATGGTTTTTCCTACTTTGCTTGCTGTCCCGGTAGTCAAATTGCTTAAGGAAGCCAGTAGTGAGGAAGATCCTATGCAGAGAAGGATTAATCAGATGATTCATTTATAGTAGACACGGGAGGAGATATTTCAAAATACTTTCAAGTTGCAGGAGTGTATAAAAAATATTTATGACAGGAAGGAAAAAGTAGACACATTTCAGCAAGATGAGGTAGTTTTGAGGTGGGATGCCTGACATGAAGACAAAGGAAAGCACGGAAAATTTGAAAACTTATGGAAGGGTCCTTACAAGATTGCAGCGTATCATGGCCATAATGCTTTTCTTCTCAAAGAAATGAATGGAGATGATTGCCCTGGAGGGCCGATCAATGGTCGGCTGCTAAAGCAATATCGCTTCTGAGTATTTTCTGCTCATTTCATCATCGTTGTATATATCGTTTTACTTCTATTTTATTGCACATGTGTACTAATTTCTCATCTTCAGTCTGGGGCCTGCAGCGAAGGCTATAGTTCTGGAGATGGAGATTAGTTGGTTTGCAGTTTGTCAAGTCAGTTGTATTAGTCCTTTTAGTTTAAAAATCGAGTCAGTTTTGATCAAAGTTGTCTTCAGTTTTCAGTCAAATCTGTAGTCCCTCACATTGTCAAAGTTTTGTGTTGAAATAATGACTCCATGGCCCAATGGATGAAGGCACTGCCTAGCTCTCACAGAGCTCTGCTGTTCTTGGCACCTCCGAGGAGCTACCATCCCCATTGGAGCCAATGTTAGAGTCGATCTGATTATCCCTTCGTCAGAGATCAAAACTCTTTTTTGCACTTCATGTTTAGGTGTCCCATTAGTTTTGATCATTTGCACTCGTTAGGAGCATGCCATAAATCTGACGGAAAGGTTTGTGTTACTCATTCCCCTCATGCTTGGCACTGCTGGCTCAGGTCCATTTATAAAAAATCAAAGTCTTGAAACAGTCATTTGCAGCCCTGTTTCAATTTCTAGTTCATGACAAGTGGTCTCGGTCATTAGGTCTAGGGTTAAGTCAATTTGGTTTTTGTAAAGTCTAATAAAGTCAGTAGGCCAAAGGGAGGTCCCCGATAGGTTGTTATTTCAAAGAGTTTTATCGTTATACGGAAAGATTATGACTTCTCTTCAAAACTCTGTTTTGAAGATAAGTCGACATTTCATTTTTGTAATAAATTTTCAAAAAATTTCAGTTCTTCAATTGTCCAGGCGCAGCCCTGGTCTCCTTTGCCAAATAATATCACAGTTATCCCTGCAAAAAATATGAAAGAAAATCATTATTTCATCCAAATTTAAAAGGGAAACCAAAAAGCAAAAGTCTATTAATCCTAAAAGTTCCAAAATGCCAAACATTATGAAAGTGGGTTATTGTTGGGCAGTTAATATGCCATTATTATTATTACTTTTGAACACTTATCCCGCCAATTTCCACTATTCTTCATCATATCATTTGTTATAATTTATTATTTAAATCCATTTTATAAATGATTTATGAGCTTATGGATGAATATTATTTATTCTCCTTTATTTCTAATAAAATGATGATTATGCATGATTTTATCAATGATAGTTCTATTAAGTTGGTTATAACCTTATTCACCATTTTTAGCCTCCAAGGTAACTTTCAAATTGAAGATTTGATTTTTAAATCTGCCAACTCAGAAATTCGCTGGTTTAAGGAGTGACAGTTTTGCGGTTGAGATTCTGAGCAAATGAAGACGAATCGGGAAAATCCGGAACATGGGTTTTGTCCAAAACGGGCCCAATTAACTTTGTAAAGAATGGTTTTCCCAAATTCGGCTTGTACAGAGAGACACGCAGGGTTCTTTGAGCACGATTTTCTCAGATTTGCAGTTGCGACCGTCCTCCAAATCTCAGCTACAAACCCAAATTCGTCTTGCTTTTGTTGAGAGATGAAAGGAAATATATTTTCTTGTTGATAATCTGGTTAGAATCAACCCAAATTTGTAAAAGGAATCATGTTGTAATTATCTATGTTGTAACTGCTCTCTGATCTTTCTCTATTTAAATGAAAACAAAGGGATGGCTTCAAGATGATTTCAGAATGGAGGGATTCGAATGATGGAGAATTGATGATTTGAATTAGAGATTCAGAAGCAAGGATTCATGATAGGATAGGAGGAAGAAAGGATTGTTTTATGTTGTAAGTCTCAAAGCTTCAACTATTGTAATGATTTCACCATTTAATGATTAATACATAATTTGGGCGTTGCTGTTCACTCTTTTCCTTCTGAAGTGACCCAGCAGCATCCGCTGGCGGCTAAGGGCCCAGCCTATGGTGGTACGTTGCTGCTGTTGTGTATCATATATTTACACTTGCTTTTGTATCATTATAACTTGATTTCTGCGTGGTTTGCTTATCTTTATTACTCGGTAATCTGAGATACCTTTCATATGCTATGCTATGCTCTGTTACGATTAATGCATTTATGGTTTTTCTCAGGAAATCTGCGTAATGACTCTACATTGTATAATTGAATCTTTTCAGAGTTGATCGCATGCATTTAGTCGCAACCAGTTATTTCTGTTACAGAGCATCTGTATTGGGTATTACTGTCTTTTGATTCATTTGCACTCCCGATTATTGGAATTCGAAAGTAATGATATTCTATTTGGAGACATAGTTGTATTATCCTTAATTGTCAGATTACTATATTAATGTGAGGCGTGCATATATGGTTGATTATTGTTGTTCTATAATTCATCAATGAGTGATGCTCCATAAAGTATATTCCATCCAGTTTGCTTGAGGGGAAAATAATGTTATATTAGAGTGTGAATCAGTTGGTTTTGACTCGCGAGATTTAGTTCTTTTGATTGCTGTTTCATTTACTGATGTTCTATTTACTGCTGTTCCATTTCCTTTTGCTATTCCATTTTACTTGCTGCCGTTCCATTTATTTGCATTTTTTGCTTTGGTGTGAGAGAAGGTCTAAGGCTGTAGTGAGCCTCAGCAGTCGCTGCCTAGCTCCCAGACCTATGGTCCATGCTCTAATTTCCTTTCCATCAGTTTCTAGAGGGATGGGTTATCGCTTCCGCACCCTTGACTGATAAGTTGTCTTGTGTGATTTTATCCTTTGAAGTAATTTAGTCATAGTTTAGCATCCATCTACCCTTGTATTTTCTGAACGTTATACTGCAAAACATTACTCTTGAGTAAATAGCCGCCTCAGACTGAGTACACTCTTGAAATAAAAAGTCGTCCCTGGGCTGACAATTAATGTGAGGTAATTAGGAGTTAAAAAGACCCTTTTTAACGCTCCACAGTTATTAAAATCAAATCTGATTTGGTGAGATATTTTCTTCACATATAAATCATGGAAGATCATTCATTTCCACCATTTCTCAAGGCAAAAGTTGAATTTGTGAAGTGGAGGGCAGAAGACGCGTTTGAAGGGTAGATTGACAAGCTTGAGGAGGTGCGCGACCCATACAGCAAGGCACGCGACGCATTGGGTACACGCGGCGCACTAGGCTTCACTGGCCAATGTAAATTTACATGCGCGCGGTGCATAGGGAGCGCGCGGCGCACTGGGTGATGAGTGCGGCGCACACAGTGGGGAGCCCGAAATTGGTTTGAAAACTCATCAAATCACCCAATCTTCACATCAAATTGCCAGGTAGGCTCGCCTCCATTGCTTTTTCTTAGTTTTTGATGGTGAATGTGGTGGGTTCATGGCTCATGCCCATTGAAACAAGACTTTGAAAAACCTCCCTTTTGCCCATAAGAAGCATTGCTTAGGGTTTGAAAACAGTGTTGTCACCAAGGTATACTCTTTTCCTCACTTCCCGCTCTCCCCCATTCCCAAAGTAACTCATCAAACTTCCTCAGTAATCCCCTCATAATTCTAGCATATGATCCCTAAACCCCTAATCCCTACCTCTATGAAAACTTCTTAAAAACTATACAATATCCCCCTAATCCTAAATCCTATTTCCATATGTATACATTTTCCCTTCCTTACCCAATTACATTTCATTTCAAAGTCCCTAATTCCCTAATGTTTTCCCTTTCCTAATATTCCCTTCTGCATTTGTTTTTCCCCTTGGTCACAACATTGTTAGAGCAAAAAGCAGTTTACATTCCACTGCACACACAGTTTCATTCAGAGCAATTTATGTATCAACATACATATTCCAGACATCTTGTTTTCAAAGTCATGTCAGAGACGGATTCAGTTTATGAGCAGGAGTATGACAGTGATTCTACAGTTGAGGGTAATGTGCCACGGAGGCCTCACAAAAGTGGCAAAAGTGGTCAGCATGTCAGGGAGGAGCCTACTTCTTTGGCTCAATTGCAGGCTTTCCCGCTTGCAATGGATTGTTTTCAGCGTCGGTCATGTTTACAATACTGTGAGATGATCTCACAAACCCAACATCATCATGAACTAGTTCATTTATTTGTTCTACATTACATGATGGTCATGTAAACCTCGCTGGAGTAAATTTCACTTTGTCACCACAGACTATTGCTCAGGCCACCGGGATACCAAATGTAGGAGAGGAATGGAACAAACGCCAGCAGTTAGACAGATTCTACAATGAGCCCTACATCAAACCTGGGCATATGAGAAACCTAAGCACGATTTTTCCTTTCAGATTCTTGAGGGATGAGTTTGCACCATTGATGAAACTCATCATTCGTTATTTCAGTTGCGAGGGAAGATTCTCGCGTCTCTATGCGTACCATGTTCATTTGTTGATGCATTTCACGAGATTACGTATGATAAACATTCTGTATGTCATGTGTCGCAACATAGAGAGGATGGTGGTTTTAGTACAAAAGAAGACCCCAGCACAGCAGCATAGAAGTATATATCATTACGCGCTGATCAAAATCATAGTGGTACATCAGTTGACACATTAGGGCATTACTTGGGAGGATTTCATCTCCCGTGACTTCTTCACAGCGCCACAGCCGCTTCCCAAGATAGTTCATGATCAGGGAGAGTGTTCACACCAGCCAGACATTCTTGAGACCGAGCATATAAGTGCTCCATCGTATGTGACATACCAGCGAGGCCACAGGGCCTTATTTGCATCTACACAACAAGTACTATCTCCACCAGGGTGGAAGGGGTCTCGTTGACTCCATCAGCAGAGCGAGTATTATCTCCACATGATGTGGAAGGGGTCTCACCTTCTTCTTCAGCACAGGTACAGATCCAGGACAAGGGAAAGAGGCCTATGAATGATGAGGGTCCTTCAAGAGGCCGGGACACGGATTTCACGATCATTAATGTTGATGCGAGCTCTCCTAGCTTGGAGCTAAAGGAGATCATCCGGGAGCAAAAGGCTGAGAATGACTCGCTGAGAAAGAAATTGCAGATGGCTAAGTGGGTGATAAACTACCTGGAGCAGCGTAACAAACAACTAGAGGATGAACATACACTTTATGAGCTGCGGCAAATCCGTGAGGATCGAGAATTGGCCCGAAAGAGACCTGGTGATATGACACCGGTTGATCGAGAGTCTATGCTCATCCAAGTTAACACTCATCTGGAGAAATTTTTGGCAAAGGAAAATAGATACAAAGACATGCTTCGTCATATGAAAACTCATTATTCGGCTCATATGCATGTCTGCAAAGCAAAAATGAAGATTCTAAAGAGGCGGTTGAGCAGAGCACTAAAACGGCGAAAAAAGCCCGATCCACTCCAAATTTTGGCCGAGGCTTAATTGGCTGGAAATAATACATAATGGAGGGTCTTAGCTCCAAATTTGAGCAATTTTAGAGAAATTTTTGTCATTTTGAAATTTTTGGCTTGTAAAACAGGTTTTTCAGCTCAACGCGTAGCGCGTCGACGCGCGAGTTTATGATTGGGACACTTGCTGGAGGAAATATTTATAGTTTTGGATTTTTCATGGTAAGTTATGCATGCTCTAGTATGGCCAAGGAATTTCATCAAGTTTTGGATGATGAAAAGGGCCGAAAACACCATGAAAATCACCTTTCTGCCACCTTTTGCAGCAGCAGGAAGTACTTCTGGGAGAATGACATTTTGAAGGGGCAAATGAGCTCCAAATTGGGAGATTCTACTTGGGCTAGATAGAAGACATCCAAGGCTTTCCAACCAGCTATTTTGAGCTTGATTTGGATGTCATGAAGTTCCCCAAAAGCAAGATGAAAGGCGCGCGGCGCATAGAGCTCAGGCATGCAGCGCATAGGGATTTTTGGTCAAATTTTCTCTTTCTAGCTCAGAATTTCGGCCAGTTATGACCAGTTTCACCTCTTGATGTGATTTTTGACGCAGCTTGATGTAATATGATGTATTTTATGTAGCTTTGGCACTTATTTACTTATTCTAGATGATCCATTTTAAAAAAAAGTAAAAATTTAATGTATGGATCAGTTTCCCTTCTTTTAGAGGCAAGTTGTTTTGGATGCCTAGATTTCAGTTCCATGATTAGAATTAGTTCAAACAGCTCCTAGGATGATGAGCTTGACCCCTAGAGGCAAGGGAATGGGTTTGCTTGCCTATATTATGTATTTTCTAAGTCATTTTCAGGGTTGGACTTTTGGGAAAAGCTTAGACTATATTGTACATTGTATCTCAGCAATTTTGGCAAAGGAAAGACCAGGGTTTTGCAGCACTGTTTGGGATTCATGTGGCTTTATGTGTTGATGGTGTGCTTATTTTAGTATCTGTAAGTTGTTATGTGTATCATTTTCCTTCTCTCATCTTCTGCAATTGAACAAATGAAGTGTTAAGGTAGAATCCATAATTTGCTATGCTCTGCCTTTAAGTTTGTTTGATTTTCCATGTTTTCATCTGTTTAAGGAGAATCCTTGAAAACTTCTTTCTCTCCTTAGCTCCTCGCCAGTATGATCTATCCAATTCTTTCACTTTTAAAGCATCAAGACAATCGCCTTCCTTGCCCCAATCGGACCTCTGCAAAAACTGTGTCTCATCCCCGCACCCAAAATTGCCTTTCCCTTAAATTCAACAAAAACTCCAAAAAATCAACTTCAAACTCGTTGTACTTCATACCTAGCGTAAAATTAATTATCAATTTAGTCATCTCGAGCCTCATCGATTACCTTTTGCCGAGATTGACTCGGAGAGAGCCCTCTCCTGTCCTCGTAAGGCTAGCTACGAGGTTGAGCGTGGTTTGATGTAGCCTTGAGTTTTACCTTATTTCAGCCTCAGGTAGATTTGAGCGCTAACAATACCTACAATCAAGAACTTCAAACTTCGAACTTTTCCCTTTTAAATATGTTGTTCACAGCTCTGATAACCTTTGCTCTAATACCATGTATAAATTCTTGTTGTAGATTAAATTGATTATGCAATGTACTAAAGCAAAAAACTTAATCTACTTCTACAATCAAACTTGCAGAAGCTTAATCGATTTTTGAGCAAGCAGAACACATATAACAGAGAAGAATATTCAATCACACATGAAACACATAAGAATACTCTAGGGAAAGCCTCAGCTAAAAACCTCGCTATCTATATTATCATACAAGTGGAAATATCTCAAGATTACACAAAGATTTAGCTCTCAAGCTATCTAGCTCTCAGTACAATCCCTCACTGCTGCTCATAGACAGAATAGACAACACATATGTCTTCTCCTCTATCCTCCAAGCCTCCTATTTCCTTGCGCAGTTTCTCTTGGGTCCTCTAGTTATAACCTATGTGATTCTCACCTCACACACTACTCTGACCTTTGTAGTAACTATGGAATCCTCAAGGAATGAATTCCTTCTGCATGCAAGAGATATTCTCATGGGAATATTCTAGCAACTGATAGTACATTGTCCCTGCCTTTAATCTCAACTGGGTCTTTCTCTCAACTGACATGCATGAGTTATTTATGAGAGAATATTCGGTTATCTGGAGAACACTAGTTGCATGCATGCATGCATTAACTGATTGAACGCACAATTAGTTCCTGCAACTGTTTTGAACTAATTTAACTTGACTTAACTCAGTTAACTAAGCTAACTAATTACAAATCAAATACAACTCATCCTTATCTCCTTAATTAAGGGATAACTTCCTCAATCAAAGGGATAATTGTTGCATGTCTTCACATAGACTTCATGTTTGAATTTCTCCAACTAATTAACTCAAGATGAATTAATTAATTATTTTTCAAACAGTTGGTGAGACTAAATTTGAATTTGAATTCTCAATTTTAATTCAAGGACAAATTAAAATTGGAATATATCCTAAAATGATATCTATAGCAATGCTATTTTTAGCATTTCTTGTTGCTATTTTCAACATTGTTCATTTTTGTGATGTAAAAGAGGTTTCCCCCTCGAAGAGGATGATTTCTAAGCCATTGATCTTTATTTTCTATCCTTTGGTGAGCCAGTTTCTTAACATAATTATCTTGGAGTCTCAACCAGTAGGATTACTAACTTATTTCTTTTTTATGCAATTTTATTTGTAATTTCTTATACACACACACACACACACACACAAACACACACACACATACATATGTATATATGGATACGGGTAAATTTTTAAATGACCCATCAAATTGATGATTTGTAAAATTAAGTGACCATCATCAATGATGTGCACATTTTAAAATGGAAAATATTTGACAGTTAAATAAGGAAAATATAAGTAAATACACATAAAATTTAACTTATAATAGGTAGTAATCTTAGCTTAATTAAAATTGACTCCAATATGTCATAATGTAGTTGGAATGACTTTTCATGGTAAGGTTGAGAAATCATTACCCAAATATTTAGAAATTTTGAGGCAACTTTGGTAAATTTTGATGGATTATCATTCAAGTAAAATAATTCATGTGGTATCCCCTACGAAAAGTTTTGATCTAGAGTGACACATGGTTATCATAGAACATTCTCAATGGGAAATACATCTGGCTTTCCATGCACCTTGGTAGTACATCTAACATAGACATTTAACAATTCAAGTGAGGCGAGCATCAAATGTAGTTGGGTGCGAGAACTATGTTGGATGCCTCATGTTGGAGGTTAATTGTTATCTGTAATGGCCTCCCATGAGCATGAACATTCTCATAACTCTCTGTCAGCAAGAGAGGAAACCTCATCTCAATATGAAGATGTTAAAACGGGGATGTTTCAACACAATTTCTCAGCATTTAGTTATGAAGAGTTTTGGTATCATTGTCAATTGTCATCTTTGTAATAATTCATTCATTAACAGATATGATAGTAGAGCTACTATGGACCTCTTGGACATGGATATTTGGGTTGGAATTTCACTATTAACTAGAATCCCTCCTGCCGAGTGCTCTCCCTTAGATAATTTGGGGAACGAATCAACCTGTCTGTTTATTGTTTTCAACTTCGCTCTCATCTAGGCTAGTGTGAATAATTTAAATTTGTGGGAGGTGATAAGGAGTGTCAACCTACACAATAATTCTAGCCCCGGGTTCATTGCTCACCTAGGGAGTAAGGTGGCTCTTGAAACAACACCAGAACATTGTCCTACATTATCCTACTTTAGAAGGTGGGATAAGTCTGGCTCTTAAATTTAATAGCAGGGTCCAACCTTTATGGAAAGCCTGAGACTTATGGGTTGGATATTTTGTGCCTCTCCACAATTAATTGAATCCTCATAAGTCCCATGCACATTCTCTCAATTTCTAGTAGGTATTGTAAGTAAACCTAGAATCTTTCTCTCATCTTTACGCACCATGGTCTTAGTGATTCAATGGGCATAATGCTTGTTCATGGCACCTGTAAAGGAAGAAAGATCCAATCATGGGGTTGCTGGGTAGGTCATACTCAATATGCAGGATTTTTTTCAACGAATGCACTCACATAGTTCAGAGATATCCAAGCTATCACACTCTCCAGTGTGGCATTAGTTATCATGTCCCTTCGAGAAAGGGCTTGGCTTGGTTTTACTTTATGTTTGGTATAACTACATGCTCCAATATTTTATATGTATATAAATATTCTCGTCATTATGTCATTATTTCTCTGGAGCTTATTCTTTTTTTTTGGAAAGAAATGGTCGGAATGCTTCCTCATCCTCTGTTATTTTGGACAATAATTTTTCTATGTCAGATGCTATGGTCAACGACAATTAATGTAATCTCAAGGTCTTGAATTTGTGTTACTATTTTGGTTCTCCTTCGGGCATACCAAAAACACATTACCATCCTTCATGTAATGTTTTTTTGAAGTAATGAAAATCCAAACCTTTACACACAAAAAAATCATTCATGTGGTATAATTTATATCAAATAAGATAAATTAATGTTGAGATATATTGTTGATTGCATGGAAAAAATATTCCTTCTGATATGATGTTTTTCACTAGTGATAAAAGAATTGAAACTTCATTTTTTGATAAAATTTATGAAGTTTTGATGCATTTCATAACAAGTTTATCTTGTGGTGTGAGATATTGTACAAAAAAAAAATCCAATGTGATACACCACCAGAAAATAAAATCTTAAGATACAACATGGAGAAAGGAAGAATAAAAATTAGATGGAAGATTTACAAAATTTTAGGAAAACTTAGAGAGTTAATGAATTTCAAGAAAATTTTGTCATGTATCATGCCAAGAACATTTTCTAGTGTGATGCATCATAAAAAAATAAAATCTTTCAATGCATTCAAGGGAAAGGGTAGCACCACTAGGAAACATTTAAGGAAGATGTGATATGTCACATTGGAAAAAATTTCCATGGGACACACTTTGGGAAAGAAAAAAATTATTATGTGATGAGTAAGGACAGAATGGAGGAATAAGTCTTAAAAATACCTAGAAATTTTGAGGAAAAATAACTCTTTGTCATATAGACAAAAAATGATAGATGTGTTATATCACACGAGCATAATTTTATCACACGAGCATAATTTCTTGGTGTGATAGATCATATCAGAGAAACGTTTGTGGCAAAATAAAGGATTGAAGAAAAATTCCCTCTATCAAGCAAAGAGAAAAAAATAAAGTTGTGATATGGTGCAATGAAAAGGTTTACAAGGTGTGATACACCACATAAAAGAATTCTTCAAGGCATGCCAAATTATTTTGTATGGAAAAATAAAAAGGTGCAATACATTTAGTATCACATAAGGCATTAACTTTAAAATTGAGTAAACAATGATATCAATGTACAAATTATGATGTCCACTTATATGACTAATGAGTTGTTAGTGATGTTGCATAGCCTATATGGTAGAATCCTCTAGTTCTCTTAAGTTCTTGAATTAGACCCACTTAAAACTTATCCTTTAGCACCCAAAGAAAACTAGTCTTCAATGGTTTCAAGGAGCTTTTCCAACCTCTTTTTGATGATTTTTACCAACCTGTTTCAATGGCATTGGGAAAATTCCTTTTATTGTGTTGGAGAAGCTTGTGCTTAGACACCTTAAGAAATATTCTTCTACCTTGGAACTTGTTATCACCTAGATTGAACCTCAGGCTGAAGGAAGGTAATGCCAGGGTAACCACAAACCACGCTTAGCCAAGTAGCTAACCCTACTAAGCTGGGAGAGGGCTCTCTCCATAAGGATATTAGCCAAGATGATTGGATCAGGTAAAGGATTTTAGGCTAGGTATAGTATCACAATGGTTTTTATTGGATTTTGTAAGGGTTTTCCGAATCAAGAGGAGTTGGACAGTATAGGTCTAGGGAACTTGGTTAGAATTGCAGGGTGTTCAATGGGGCAAGGTAGGCATAGGCTTTAGCACTCAAGAGATTGATGGGGTGAGATTTTTTATACTGGCGAGAAGCTAATAAGGGCATGTGAAAACCATGGATCCTTCCTAGACTACAGAGGACATGAAATGGTGAATGGTTTCCCAAGGCAGAGCACTGATGCAATGAATTTTTCCTATAAAACTTGAAAAATTCAACTAGAAGCAATGAAATGATTAAAGAAGCATAAAAAACACATTAACACATGATTAAAAAATAAGAAACTGTACTAAAACTCATACCACATGGATACCATAAAAATAGCTACAATTCTTATTAATCTCCTGCCAAACTGCTTACAAAAGGTGTACAATCAAGGTTTGAGCATCCAGCTGAGTCCAACCCTTTATAATGAGAAAAATAAAGAAGATATATACATGAAATTAACCTCCTCCCATCCTTAGGGGTCGAATCCCTAAGATGAGGAGCTAATCTAACTAATACTGAACAAGAAACAGGAATATAGACCTTTCAACAACTTGCCTCTAAAAGTGAAAAGCTTTTTCATTTGAGCTCAAACTAACTTCTAAGGCAATGAATCTACCTTCAAGTACTATTTATCTATTATAATTACATTCCAACTAATCATTTACAATGGTGAATCATCATCCATGAGAGATAATCCATGATCATAGTCAAAAAGTAGAAAAATAGCAACTGTGAGCAAAAATTGCCCTACGCGCAGCGCCAATTTTAGGTCACTTTGGAAGGTCTTCCCAGCATCCAAATTGAGCCCATGATAGCTCATTGGAAATTTCATTAAGTCTAATTTCCACCAAACCTAGAATTTTGGCATTTAAAGCTCATTTGACCCCTCAAAACTTGATTCTACCAAGAGTTCCTTTGTGTGTCCAAAAAGTCGTAGAAAGGTCATTTTTAGGGTGTTTTTTGACCTTTTGGTGGACCATTTCTGCCCCAAAATATTTGAAACTTGCTAGGGTGCATGCCCTCGTCACTATAAATCCAAAAATTAAAACCATTTCTTCATTGGGTGCCCCTAGGAAAAGCGCAACACAGGTGGCGCTGCATGTCTAAGCCATTTTCCTATGTGTAGAATTTCAAAAATTGGAAAATGACAAAAATATTTATGAATTTGCCCAAAATTAGTGAGCAGCACCCTCACCAAGTGTCTTGATGATCCCAGGAAGTTTCAACAAGCATCTTAAGCCTATCCTCCTCCTCTTTTCCTTTCAAGGCCCGCCTTAGCCTAGTTTTCATTTTCTTGGCCCTCATATAGCAAATCTTGTTTCGGTTCCTAGAATGATAGGCCATGTGCCTAATCATTTGATTGTCTCTGTTGGCCTTCTATAGCAGCTTCTCGAGGTGAAATTTGACTCTCTCAAACCAAGTCTCTTGATTGTCTTCAATCTATTTCTCAATAGGAGTCAAAGTGACTTGTGTCTCTTTGCCACTTTGTCGTTTCATCTTGAGAATTTGTAGCTACATGAGGACTTGTTTATCACTCAATTTCTTGTCTTCTTGCTCCAAATATGTGACGACATATTTGGCCCTCTTCAAATTGTCCACCAAAGCTTGTACCTTTGCTTCCCTTTCTTGTATGATGATGTCTTTGATGGTTTCTTCATCCTGAGCCTCTAAGCCAATGATTTCCACTCCATGATGGGTATATTGTTGCTTTAGCTCATCATGCTCAGTCAATTCAAAGTCCATTTCCTCCTCATCATCCAAACTCTGCTCTGGCATCTTTTCCTTCAATTTTTGTAGCTGCTCCACCTATACCTGTTGTGTCGATGAAGAAGGCAAAGCCCCTTCCACATCCTGTGGAGCTAGCATTTGCCTATGGGTTGATCAAGAAGGCAAGGTCCCTTCCACCTCCCGTGGAGGAAACACTTGCCTATCTGCTGCAAATAATCTCCTTGTGCCCCTCTGATGTGTCATGTAAACGAGCACCTCAATAGTTCCAGTCTCCTTGGCTTCCTCATTCACCTGAACACTACTAGAAGGTCCTCCTACTTCTTGAGACACTGGTCGAGGAATTTGTGGACCCCTGATGATCTCATGAGAAATAAAGGTCTCCCAAGAGATGTTGAGGAGACTAAGATGATGAAGCACAATGATCTTGATCATGGAATAGTGATAGAGGTTGCTCATCTGCTAAGGGTTTGGCTTCTTCTAGACAAAGTGAGCCATCTTCTCAATATTCTTGAATAAGAAGGGAGGTTTGAAATCCTTAACCTGGTAAAATGCATGAGGGGCCTGATGTGATAGGTGTAAAGCCTGGAGAATCTGCCCTCACAAGTGAAGTACTTCATGATGATTTTCATCATGGAGACATAATTTTCTTCCAGAAATCTGAAAGAAAAAAAGCCTCTTCACATCATTTTTGTACTGGGGTTTGATGTAAGGCTCATAGTAGTGTTCATCCAGGTCCTAGGCCTTGTACCACTTCTCCCCTATATTTGGAATCCTGGTGGCATCTGAAATGATGGATGGTGAAACTGTGAAGGTTACCCTAGCAAGAGTTACCTTATTGTCTTTAAGATGAGCCACACAAAGTCTAGTGAGCTCCGAGTGGTATTGAACTCTCTCCACTTGCACACAAAACTCATAGCAGCCAAGATATCTGAAACATGTGACAGCCAACTGAGAGGCTTCCAATTCCCTAAGGTTTGATGTCTCTTCTCTCATAATCTTGCCTCCCTTGTGTGGTTTTCTCTGTTGTCTAGCTTTGTCTGCTGAGGTGTCACTGCCTGTTTTTTCCTCCTCCTCATAGTCTCGGTCCTCTTGGTCCATGTTTGAAATGTTGAGATTTGGATGAAGGGAATGAGTGAAAGTGTTTTTAGGAATGAGGGGATGGGAGATGAGCTTGTGGCTAGGAAATGAATGAAGGAGTAGGAAATGAGAGGGAAGGCTTGTTTTGAGAAATTGCCCTTGGGGAAGAGGGATAAAAGGGATGGGGAATATGAAATAGGGACAAAGGTATAGGGGATAGGGAAATAGGGATAGGGTTTAGAGTTGTAGTGAATGATATGAAGAATAATGATAGTTTAGGGTTTTTAAGCACACAAGGGAGATTTTTAGGGTTTCATGTTTATCAAGGAAAATGATGCTTATGATGTGGATATGCAAACAAAAACTGAAGTGAGGGATGTCAACTTACTTTTAGGAAGGTGAGAGAGAGAAAATTTGGACTTTATTGGAATTTTTGAGGCTTCTCTAGCCTTCCTTCTTAACACACAGCGTCGGTGCCTAGACGCGCAGCGCCACCTTGGAAGCACAATGCCATTGTAAATTTACACTGGAAATTTTTGCCAAATGTGCAGCGCTAGCCTCAAAGCACTGTGACTAGACTTCAACGTGTAGCGCCAACCTGTCTGCCTCAGAAGTGTTACGTCGCTTTTCAAACGAGCAGCGCCACTACTCCACTTCTCCAGAAGTGCAATGCCACCCTCCATAAGCGCAACACCAAACTTCTTTTGCACAAAAATCACTCAAGCTTGCCTCTTCTTCTCAGTTTTTTGACTCCTTGCTTACTAATGAGAACAATGAACCTGTAAATGAAATGTGGGAGCTCAAATAGGAGTATATTTTGATTTTTCATTTGAAAAACCCACTTTCTAATGTTTCCTGTCCTTCTTGAAAACTTTGTTTTAATGCCTTTTTCTTCTTTGTCTCTTTGCAGGTGGATAAATGCTCAACTTGAATTGATTTTTGTAGTGTTTCTTTATCTTGCAGCAAGTAGAGATGCTCTGGTGCAGCTAGGATCAATTATTACATATAGTGACTTAAAATTACATATGAAATACAAATAAACTCAAAATACTATGTTTTCACCTCAAAAACATGTTTTTGAGGTGAAAATTACATTAGGTTAAAAGATAACTGTTCAGTTAGTGGCTATGACCTAAAATCCATCATGCTTCACTAATTCATCATCCTCATACCCTTGCTGACCTTTATTTACATGTTAAAATTAGGCTCTTGACCTTGGAAATGAAACCTTAAGACCTAATGAAAACATTCCCTATGACCTAATGAAACATGATTGCAAATTTGACCATGAAACCATAACTGAAGATAACCTGAAGAAGGGTCAACAAGTACACTCTATGAGGGAGAAATTGGACTTTTTGAAGAGAATACAACCATCAGTGGATCAGTTTGACATGACTTAATGGAATGATGTGAAATTTCATATGGGACCCCTAAAATGACAATGCAAAGAGAAAATTTTGATCCCTGATGAAGTATGCAGATACTGACATTAACATTGGCCTTATTGGGGATGGCATCTCCCTGGAGGTTTCAAGAACACTATAGACCAAGTGCCTGAAAACTTGGGCAATACAGTCAAAACAAAAAGTGAAAAATGACTCAATACAAACTGAAAACTAGCTCACAACGAAACTGAATCTAAACTTAACTTAGAAACCAAATCAACCAAACTTGACACTAATAATTCAAATTTTATAGCCTTCACTTCGGGCCCCAAGCTCAGATGACAGTGTACTTGAAACCTTGCAATGAAAATCAAACTGGTATATATAATGCAGGTGAAGTAACTTCAGGGAACAACCTCAAAAGTAATAGTGCTTCAAGAGCCTACCATTCACTAGCCCTCCTGAACAATCCTGACCATCTGTTGCCTTTAGAAAAAATGCATTTTGTCCCCAATATGTTGAGATTCTATACGTCATTTCCATAAATTTCAAAACTTACCATGCTTTCCTTTTTCTTCATTCCATGCATCCCACCACAACACTACATCTTCCAAATGAAACTTTTCTGCTTTGGTTTTGTGGTCATAAATATTATTTATCTTCTCTTGCAACCGGAAAGTGTTTTGGGAAACCTCTTCCCTTTTTTGTTGAAGGTGAATCATTTGATTAATTCTATGCTAAATATCATCCTCTTCGTTGCTAGCTTCCTGTAACATTCTCACGACCAAGACTGCAAGTGATGTAGGAAATACTATATCAGTACCATAAACCAACTCAAAAGGTGACATACCTATGGATTTCTTGTTGCTCACTTTGTCAGCCCACAAGGCATTAACAAGATTCCAATGCCAATTCTTCTTGTGTACCTCCAACATTTTCTTGATAATGTTCACCAAGGACTTATTTGATAATTTAGCCAATTCATTGCCTTGCGGGTAGTATGTCATGGAATGGCCCAATGTAATATTATACTTGTTGCAAAACTCAACCATTTTCTTGGACTTAAATGTTGTGGCATTATCTGTTATAATCTTGTGAAGGCATCCAAAACGAGACAACCTATTAGATTATAAAAATTCGATAATTACCATGTCCATGGCTTGCCTTGTCGGAATGGCCTCAATCCACTTGGTGAAGTAATCGGTAGTTGTCAAGATCCATTTGTGTTGTGCTGATGATGTAGGATGGATTTCCCCTATGAAATCAAGTCCCCACTACTGGAAAGGTGCATTTACTTCCAGTGGTTTCAAATGAAGAGGAAGAAACATCCTTTTTCCTTGAAAAACTTGGCATTCAGGGTAGCTCATCACTGTCTTATACAAATCTGAAAACAAAGTCAGCCAATAATATCCTGATCTGAGAAATTTGTTAGCTGTTGTTTTCCAAAACAAATCACTGCCACAATCACCTCTATGAAAAGCATTTATTACCTACTAAGCTTCATCTTCAACCAAACAATTAAGAAGAACTCCTCCCTGATATTTCCAATAGAGAGCACTATTTAAAATGCAAAATTTTGCAAACTTGAGTTTAAGTGATATACCTTTACTTATTGATATTCCAAAAGGAAGTGAAAGATGCTGAAGAACATACACTATATCAGAATACCAATTTGATTTGAGAAACATTTTTGATACCTGAATGAGTGAGAGACCATCTTTGTCCTCTGAAATTGTTGCAATCAGACTTATGTCTAGAGCATGTAGATTTGATTCAGCCATCAGTTTTGCCAAGCCTTGTCCTTTGATTAGTTTGGTAGGTTTAATCTCAAGATCATACTCCAACATTGCTGCTATCCACTTACCTCTTCTTCCCTCTGGATCAGTTTGCATCAAAACATCCTTGACTGCTGCATTAGGAACATATGCTATAGTATGTGAATGCAGAATGTATACTCTGAAATCTTTCAATGCTTTTATAAGATCCAGTGCTTATTTTTCAATGATATTATACCACAAGGCAACATCTCGAATAGTCCTACTGAAAAAAGCAATGGGCTGCTCCAACTGATCTTTGTTTTGCATTAATACCGCAACCATGGTGTGCTCGGAGGAAAATGAAAATATAATGAAATCATGAGTATAACCAAGACTAATCAAGACTGGGGCTATATTCAAAGAAAACTTTACCAAATTGAATGATTTCATGGCATCCTCAGTCCATTTCAAAGTGTTGTCCTTCTTCAACATATTAGTTATTTCACGTAAATGTTCAGCCAAATTTGGTATAAATTTGCGTAAGAAATTCATCTTATCATTGAAAGCTTTAATCTCCTTTTTATTGCGTGGGAAGTCTATATGTTGAATTACCTCCACCCTTGAAGGATCAATGTGAATACCATCTTTAGAAATGATATGACCAATTAGCTTACCCTCGTCCATGGCAAAAAGACTCTCTTTTGGGTTGAGAGAAATCCCGAACTTCCTACATTTCTGAAAGACAATTCTCAAGTGGTGTAAATGCTCATCATCAGAACCAGAAAATATCGTCAAATCATCTAAATAAAAAACCAAGAAAACATCCTTCTCATTAGCAAAAGCTATGTCCATTTCCCACTGAAAAGTGGCTCTGACATTCTTCAATCCAAATGGCATTTTGGCATACTGAAAAGTTCCCCAACGTGTTGTGAAGGTAGTTTTGTCTTGGTATTTTTCATGCACCAAGATCTGATTATAGCCTGAGTAACCATCAAGTAGTGACATCCGTGATGCTCCAACTACTCTTTGCAGAATATGGTCCATCTTAGGAAGTGGGTAATTATCTTTTAAGGATACCTTGTTGAGGTTCTGAAAATTTATGCACAATCTTATTTCTTCGGTCTTCTTTCGTACCAGGACCAAATTTGAAATCCAATCAGAAAATCTAATTGGAATAATGATGCCATCTTTAAACACTCTATTTACCTCTTTCTCAATGGATGGCAGCATCTTTGGATTGATTCTTCTCAACTTTTGTCTAAAAGTATTTTGATCCAGACTGATAGGAATAGTATGTGGAATGATATCCTTGTCATACACCTTCAAATCTGAATAATCCCAAGCGAAGACATCAAAAAATTCAGAAAGTAATATAACATACTTAGCCTTTACTTCGAGAGACAATGCTTTTGATAACTTTACAAGCTTGGTCTTGTCAGTTGTTCCAAGATTTACATCTTCAACTCCTTTATCCATAGGAATCAAGCTTGGTTTTCTTGCCACATCATCCTGATCAAAAAGCTCCTCTAAAGGTATGAGACCTCTAGGAATAATATTATCCTTCAGCTGTAAAACCTTCATCTGATTTACCTCA
The DNA here is from genome assembly GCA_000404065.3 of Pinus taeda. Lineage (NCBI taxonomy): Eukaryota > Viridiplantae > Streptophyta > Pinopsida > Pinales > Pinaceae > Pinus > Pinus taeda. The sequence goes on from APFE030831849.1 coordinate 68,260, forward strand.
ATCTCTTGTTCATCAGAATCACAATCATCATCAATGGTAGCATTCTTAAACTTTCCTCCATTCTGCAAAAAGGCATTAATTTCATTATCATCCCAAAAAGATTGCCAATACCTTAAGTTATCAGGAATAACAGGCCTATGCTTGATATGAATTTCAAATTTGTTGCTAGAATTCATTGGAATCTTCAAATTGCTGGCTATAGTGGCAAGTGAATCTGGAATGATGTTTTAAGTCCGGGGTACTGTTGTCAAGTTATATTCAAGAAACATCCTCAAAATATCTAGAACTACATTTCTGTAGGGTCTCATCAGTGGATGTTTCATTTGATATTATCCTTTTACCTGTTCAATGACCAGCTCTGAATCACCATAAATAGAAATCATTTTTACATTGAGATTCTTCAAAATTTTAAGACTTGTGATCAAAGCCTCATACTCCACTTCATTATTAGAGCAATCAAAAGCTAACTTGTAGGAACATACTCTAGCATTACTTGGAACTTTAGTAGGCTGGAAAGTAGGGCTTTGAATCTAAATTCCAATACTAGCACCGTCCTTACCCACAGCACCATCGAATTCCATACTCCAAAGGTCGGCTTCATCTTCTAGATGTCGAAATTTTGTTTCCTTCTCTACCTTACCTTGGCTGATCACTTCATTTTTCTGCTCTTCACTGACCTTTTGCTGTTGTGTAGGCTGCTTAGAAGAACTTGCTATTTCCCCTTTTTCTTGATTAAGGACTACTCTAAAATTCTCTGAAATTTCTAGTACATCATCTACTTCTACAAGCTAAATATCTACATCATTCAATCCACTATCGGAGTACAAAAAAAAGGACTCCAAATTAGTATGTACAGCATTTATTGGATGATTCACAGGCTTCTCTTTACTAGTGATCATGTTCTTCATTTTCTTTTCCTGGTACAACTTCCTTAATTGACCAAAAACAGGGATGGTAGCATAAGAGAAGTCAAGCTGTAAAGTGCCTTTGAGCTTAGCACCCCACAATCTAGATAAGATCATAACAAAGCGAGGTGGTATATCGGCAACTACCACATCCATCAAGACATTTTTGGTTGGAATTTGATCTAAAGAAACCACCAAATCTTTGATGAGACCGATGCAACGAAATCTACCGGAGTCAAAGGAGTAAAAATCATTATATTTCTAGGTGATATCTACGCCCAAATTTTCCATAATGGCTTTAGGCATCAAATTATGGGAAGCTCTGGAATCTAACATGGCATTATGGAGAATGTACTTATGCAATCTACGACTCAGATAAAAGGGAGGGACTTCACTATCTTCAAGCTGACCTTCTATGACTGGGCCAAAAATGAGTTCAGGATGATCATCTTCGACATTCACCATGTCTCACAAAGGATCTATTTGCAATATTCTAGATACACAGTGTTTATAATTTCTATTCTTAACCAGCTCAGTCAAAGGAATGGACACCTTCAATTTAGCAATTTCACTTTCTAAGTTAAAGGATGAAATTTTTTCTACCTCTTTGACACCAATGTCCTTCTTATCTGCTTGCTCTTTCGTTGCACTATCTTTTTGCTGATTGTTCTTCTCATTTGCAGTGACACTTGTTGATGGTACTTTGCTGGGACTCGGATTAGCAAGCTCTTTCCCTTTCTTCTGAACATTTGAGGAATCATTCTTGGATTGCACATATTTTCTTTTTTGAATGGGATTGATTGGTACATCTCTGCTCCTTAAAGAATATTGCCTCTGCAATGCAGTCAAAGAATTCATATAACCACGCCGATAATCATTAGATTTAGCCTCTAAAACTACATCATTTTCTAAGATGTAATCTTCATCCATTTGTATGTCTAGAACTTCTACATATTCTTCATCTTTGGTCAGAAATATAGGCATACGATCAGCAGTGAAAAAGTGATTTGTTTCAATTACCGGATCTTCGTCATCTTCTTCTTCCATTCCTTGAACATAATTATGTTATAAGGGAGTTATAATATGTTGTTGTTGCACTGGTTTCTCTGGGGCCTTTTGTTCTCTCTGCTCGATTCGGAATTGGGGCTGCTGTTGTCCTCTAAAATTTGGATTCCAGATTGGTGGTTCAGGTCTATCTGTGATGGTTAACCAGTCAACCATCCTTTCCATTGTTCAAATCAATGTATCCATCTTTACATCTAAAGTAGATGCTTCTTCTTTTATGGTCACTCTTTTCTCTGATCTCATTCTTGCTCTTTTGGCCAGCAAGTTTGCTTCCACACTTACTGCGTTCTTTTCCATGTATTCTAGTGTGGTAGGATCTCGTTCCCACAACTGATATGCCATATCAGCATCTAAACCATCTGGAAACTTGAGCAAAGCCAATCCTTTTGGTGGTTTAATGTTGGTCGGAATAGCATTGTATACTGCATTAAACCTCACACAATAGTCTTGCACACTTTCACCGACATTTCTTTTGATGTTCTCATACTCGGACAAAATCTGAAGTGGATTCTTCTTCACCTCCCACTAATCCAGGAATTTCATATGGAGGATTGGTAAACTGGTGATAGAAGCTACTGGTAAAGCTCTGAACCATTTTCAAACTTCGCCTCCAAATCTTTGTACAAACAATCTCATCGATACATCTTCAATTTCTACATCATGGAGGTCAAAGAAATCATTCATTCTATCAACATGTTGTTGAGCTGTAATGGTTTGGATAACATCAAAGAAAGGGGATTTGGTTTGATAATCAGCAGTCATGGCACCAGGATTCTAAGGTAAAACAAGGGGCACATACCGAGCAGCCATAACTTGAGGTGGATTTAAAACAAGGATTGGGCTACTAGGAGTTGATGGAGAACTGGGAGGAATAGGTGATTGATAGGGAATGATAGGTTGATGGGGAAGTGAAGGTATGAATGGAGGTAGGGAATGAGCTTCAGAAGTTGAAGGGAATAGTGATGAACTGAGGGTAGTGGACACCGATTCAAAAAGCTCTAGGATATTAGCCGTAGTGAGGGATGATTAAGGGGAATTTAGGATATACTCATCTATTGACCGGTTTGCCTTTTGGACTTCGAGGTCTGCAATAAACTCAGGATCTAGAACCATGTCGTCAAGTGCACTTTCAGACCTGGTCCTGAATAGGGAAAGGTCAAATGCCAACTCAAAGGGGAGATCTTCTAAGAACAACCACTCATTAGGGCATGAATCTACTCTTATTGAAGGTGTGGGACTGACTGAATTTTCTTGTCTTTTGAGTCTTCTTGAAATCAAGTTAGGATTATCTACTACTGGCGTAGGGTTTGGATCAAGATTGGCCCTAGTGTACTTTCTTGAAGCCAGTGTGCTCCAATTTCGAAGTTTTATATATTGCTTTACAACTTTCCAATTCAGCCTAGTAAATTATAAAACTCATCATCCATAAGATTAAGAATCAAACAAAAGATATTACTGGGGAGATTTTTCTTTTTTTCCCCAGTATGGTCGCCACTATGTTATCACCTGGATTGAACCTCAGGCTGAAGTAAGGCAATGCGAGGGTAACCACAAACTACACTTAGCCAAGTAGCTAGCCCTACTAGGCCAGAAGAGGGCTCTCTCCATAAGGATCTCAACCAAGATGATTGGATAAAGTAAAGGATTTTAGGCTATGTATAGTAGCAGGAAGGTTTTGATTGGATTTTGTAAGGGTTTTTCCAGATTAGGAGGAGCTGGACAGTTTAGATCTAGGGAACTAGGTCAGAATTGCAGGGTGTTCAATTGGGCAAGGTAGGCATAGGCTTTAGCACTCAAGAGCTTGATGGGGTGAGATGTTTTAGGCTGGTGAGTAGCTAATAAGGGCATATGAAAACCATGCATCCTTCCTAGACTACAAAAAACATGAAATGGTGAATGGTTTCCCAAGGCAGAGCACTAATGCAATGAATTCCGCCTATCAAACTTGAAAACATTTAGCTAGAAGCAATGAAATGATTAAATAAGAATAAAAAACACAATAACACATGATTACAAAAGATAAAATTGTACTAAAACTCATACCACATGGATTCCATAAAAATAACTGCAACTCTTATTAATCTCTTGCCAAACTTCTTACAAAAGTTGTACAATCAAGGTCTGAGCATCCAGCTGAGTCCAATCCTTTATAGTGAGAAATAAGAAGAATATATAGACATGAAATTAACCTCCTCCCATCCTCAGGCGTTGAATATTTAATATGACGAGCTAATCTAACTAATACTGAACAAGAAACATGAATATAGGCCTTTCAACAACTTGCCTCTAAAAGTGAAAAGCTTATTCATTTGAGCTCAAACTAACTTCTAAGGCAATGCATGTACCTTAAATTACTATTTATCTATCATAATTACATGCCAAGTCATCATTTACAATGGTTAATCATCATCCATGAGAGATAATCCATGATCATAGTCAAAAACTGGAAAAATAGCAACCCTGAGCAAAAACTGCCCTACGCGCAGTGCCACTATCTCAACGTGTAGCGCCAATTTCAAGTCACGTTTGAAGGTCTTATCGGAATCCAAATTGAGTCCATGATAGCTCATTGGAAAGGTATTCAAGTAAAATTTCCAAAACACCTAGAATTTATGTATGTAATTCTCATTATACCCTTCAAAACTTGATTCTCCCAAGACGGCTTCTGTGTGTCCAAAAACTGGTAGAAAGGTCATTTTTAGGGTGTGTTTTGACCTTTCGGTGGATCGGTTCTAGCCAAAAAAATTTGAAACTTGCTAGGGTGCATGTACTCATCGCTCTAAATCTAAAAATTCAAACCATTTATTCATTGGGTGCCTCTAGGAAAAGAGCAGTGCCGGTGGTGTTGTGCGTCTAGGCCATTTTCTTGTGTGTAGAATTTCAAAATTTGGAAAATGACAAAAACTCTTATGAATTTGTCCAAAATTGGTGAGTATCACTCTCATCAAGTGTTGTGATGGGACAAGGAAGCTTTAGTAAGCATCCTAAGCCTATCTTCCTCCTTTTTTCCTTTCAAGGCCCGCCTTAGCCTAGTTTTCATTTTCTTGACCCTCATATTGCAAATCTTATTTCGGGTCTTGTAATGATAGGCCATGTGGCTGATCATTTGACTGTCTCTGTTGGCCTTCTATAGCAACTTCTCAAGGTTCAAGTTGACTCTCTTAAGCCAAGTCTCTCTATCATCTTCAATCTCTTTCTCGATAGGAGTCAAAGTGACTTGTGTCTCTTTCCCACTTTGTCGTTTCATCTTGAGCATTTCCAGCTCCATGAGGGCTTGTTTGTCACTCAATTTCTTGTTTTCTTGCTCCAAATATGTGATGAAATATTTGGCCCTCTCTAAATTATCGACCGAAGCTTGTACTGAGCTTCCCTTTCTTGTATGATGATGTCTTTGATGGTTTCTTCGTCCTGAGCATCTAAGTCAATTATTTCCACTCCATGACTGGTATACCGCTACTCCAGTTCATCATTCTCAGTCAAGTCAAATTTCCTTTCCTCCTCATCATCCAAACTCTACTCTGACATCTTTTCCTGCCCTTTGTGTAGTTGTTGCACCTGTATCTGTTGTGTCGATGAAGAAGGAAAAGCCCCTTCCACATCCTGTGGAGCTAGAATTTTCCTATGGGTTGATCAAGAAGGCAAGGTCCCTTCCACCTCCCATGGAGAAAACACTTGCCTATCTGCTGCAAATAATATCCTTGTGCCCCTATAATATGTCATGTAAATGGGCACCTCAACAGTTCTAGTCTCCTTGGCTTCCTCATTCACTTGAACACTACTAGAAGGTCCTCTTGCTTCTTGAGACACTGGTCAAGGAATTTGTGGACCCCTGAAGATCTCATGAGAAATAAAGGTCTCCCAAGAGATGTTGAGAAGACTAAGATGATGAAGGACAATGATCTTGATCAGGGAATAGTGATAGAGGCTGCTCATCTGCTGAGGGTGTGGCTTATTCTAGACAAAATGAGCCATATTCTCAATATTCCTGAACAAGAAGTAAGGGAGGTTTAACATCCTTACCCTGGTAAAATGCATGAGGAGCCTAATGTGATAGGTGTACAGCCTGGAGAATCTTCCCTCACAAGTGGAGTACTTCATGATGATTTTCACCATGGGGACATATTTGTCTTCGAGAAATTTGAAAGGAAAAAGCCTCTTCACATCATTCCTGTACTGGGGTTTGATGGAAGGCTCATAGTAGTGTTCATCCAGGTCCTGGGCCTTGTACCACTTCTCCCCTACATTCAGAATCCTAGTGGCATCTGAAATGATGGATGGTGAAACTGTGAAGGTTACCCCAGCAAGAGTTACCTTATTGTCCCGAAGATGAGCCACAAAAAGTCTAGTGAGCTCTGGGTGGTATTGAACTCTCTCCAACTGCTCACAGAACTCATAGCAGCCAAGATATTTGAAACATGTGATAGCCAACTAAGAGGCTTCCAATTCCCTAAGGTTTGATGGCTCTTCTCTCATAATCTTTCCTCCCTTGTGTGGTTTTCTCTATTGTCTAGCTCTATCTGCTGAGGTGTCACTACCTATGTTTGCCTCCTCCTCATAGTCTCGGTCCTCTTGGTCCAATTTGCAAGGTTGAGGTTTGGATGAAGGGAATGAGTGAAAGTGTTTTTAGGAATGAGGGGATGGGAGATGAGCTTGTGGCTAGGAAATGAATGAAGGAGTAGAAAATGAGAGGGAGGGCTTTTTTTGAGAAATTTCCCTTGGGGAAGAGGGATAAAAGGGATGGGAAATATGGAATAGGGACAAAGGGACAAAGGGATAGGGGATAGGGAAATAGGGATAAGGTTTAGAGCTGTAGTGAGTGATAGGAGGAACAATGATAGTATAGGTTTTTTAGGCATACAAGGGAGATTTTTAGGGTTTCATGTTTATCAAGGAAAATGATGCTTATGATGTGGATATGCAAACAATAACCGAAGTGAGGGATGTCAACTTACTTGTAGGCAGGTGAGAGAGAGAAAATTTGGATTTTGTTGGAAGTTCTAAGGCTTCTATAGCCTTCTTATTCAATGCACAGTGACGGTGCCCAGACGCGCAACGCCAACCTGGAAGTGTAACGCCAATGTAAATTTACACTGGAAATTTTTTCCAATCGCGCAATGCCAGCCTCAACGAGAAGCACCTAGCCTTCAACACGTAGCGCCAACCTGTCTGCCTTAGAAGTGCAATGTTGCTCTGCAAACGCACAGTGCCACTGCTCCATTTCTCCAGAAGCGCAACGCCACCCTCAAGAAGTACAGTGCCAAAATTATTTCGCCCAAAACTCACTCAAACTTGCCTCTTCTTCTCACTTTTTTGACTCCTTGCTTGCCAATGAGAACAATGAACTTGGGAATAAAATGTGGGAGCTTTAATAGGAGTATATTTTGATTATTCATTTGAAAAACCCACTTCTAATGTTTCTTGTCCTTCTTGAAAACTGTGTTTGTATTTTTCTTCTTTGTGTTTTTGCAGGTGGATAAATGCTAAACTTGAACTTATTTTGCAGTGTTTCTTTGTCTTGCAGCAAGGAGAGAGGCTCTGGTGTAGCTGGGATAAGTTATTACATATAGTGACTTAAAATTGCATATGAAATACAAATAAACTCAAAATACTATGTTCTCACCTCAAAAACATGTTTTTGAGGTGAAAATTACATTAGGTTAAAAGATAGTTGTTCAGTCAGTGGCTATGACCTACAAGCCATCATGCTTCACTTATTCATCATCCTCATACCCTTGCTGACCTTTATTTACATGTTAAAATTAGGCTCTTGACCTTGGAAATGAAACCCTAAGACCTAATGAAAACATGCCCTACGACCTAATGAAACATGATTGCAAATTTGACCATGAAACCATAACTGAAGATAACCTAAAGAAGGGTCAACAAGTACACTCTATGAGGGAGAAATTGGACTTCTTGAATAGAAGACAACCATCAGTGGATCAGTTTGACATGACCTAATGAAATGATGTGAAAATTTCAGTATGGGCCCCTAAAATGACAATGCAAAGAGAAAATTTTGATCCCTGAAGGAAGTATGCAGATACTAGAGGTTTTCCAACTTTTTTTTGATGAATTTTACCAACCTGTTTCAATGGCATTAGGAAAATTCCTTTTAGTGTGTTGGAAAAGCTTGTGCTTAGACACCTTAATAAATCTTCTTCTACCTTGGAACTTCAAAAAACCGTAATATGTAGCTCCAAGCTTATAATTGAGCAAGATTACAGTGATTAGAAAGTTGTTAATGAGAAAATATAGTTGACGAACTTAGAAATGAAAATGTAAGTTGTGAACGGGAAATATTTTAAAATGAAAAAATGTGTACCCCACCTAACTAATGACATTTATGTGGTTGGGCACATTACAAATGGCATCATTGCCATCGTTAAAACATTGGACCTAAAATGAAAAATGGGACACACATTGGGAAAGAAAAACATTATTATGTGATGAGTAAGGACAGAATGGAGGAATAAATCTTAAAAATACTTGAAAATTTTGAGGAAAAATAACTCCTTTTCATATAGATAAAAAATGATAGATGTGATATATCACACGAGGATAATTTCTTGGTGTGATACATCATACCGGAGAAAAATTTGTGGAAAAATAAAGGATTGAAGAAAATTCCCCCTAACAACAAAGAGAAAAAAATAAAGTTGTGATATGGTGCAATGAAAAGGTTTCCAAGGTGTGATACACCACATAAAAGAATTCTTCAAGGCATGACAAATTATTTTGTATTGAAAAATAAAAAGGTGCAATACATTTAGTATCACATAAGGCATTAACTTTAAAATTGAGTAAATAATGATATCAATGTACAAATTATGATGTCTACTTATATGACTAATGAGTTGTTAGTGATGTTGCATAGCCTATCTGGTAGCATCCTCTAGTTCTCTTTAGTTCTCGAATTAGACCCACTCTTTGGTGCTAGCTTAAAACTTATCCTTTAGCACCCAAAGAAAACTAGTCTTCAATGGTTTCAAGGAGCTTTTCCAACTTTTTTTTGATGATTTTTACCAACCTGTTTCAATGGCGTTAGGAAAATTCCTTTTAGTGTGTTGGAGAAGCTTGTGTTTAGACACCTTAAGAAATTTTCTTCTACCTTGGAACTTTAAAAAACCGTAATATGTAGCTCCAAGCTCATAATTGAGCAAGATTACAATGATTAGAAAGTTTTAAATGAGAAAATATAGTCGACGAACTTAGAAATGAAAATGTAAGTTTTGAACGGGAAATATTTTAAAATGAAAAAATGTATACCCCACCTAACTAATGACATTTAGGTGGTTGGGCACATTACAAATGGCATCATTTCCTTCATTAGAACATTGGAGCTTGTGCTTAGACACCTTAAGAAACCTTCTTCTACCTTGGAACTTTAAAAAACCATAATACGTAGCTCCAAGCTCAAAATTGAGCAAGATTATAGTAATTAGAAAGTTGTCAATGAGAAAATATAGTCGACGAAGTTAGAAATGAAAATGTAAGTTGTGAATGGGAAATATTTTAAAATGAGAAATGGGACACACTTTGGGAAAGAAAAAAATTATTATGTGATGGGTAAGGACAGAAGGGAGGAATAAGTCTTAAAAATACCTAGACATTTTGAGGAAAAATAACTCTTTGTCATATAGATAAAAAATGATAGATGTGATATATCACACGAGGATAGTTTCTTGGTGTGATACATCATATCAGAGAAAAGTTTGTGGCAAAATAAAGGATTGAAGAAAAATTCCCTCTATCAAACAAAGAGAACAAAATTAAGTTGTGATATGGTGAAATGAAAGGGTTTCTAAGGTGTGATACACCACATAAAATAATTCTTCAAGGAATGCCAAATTATTTTGTATGGAGAAATAAAAAGGTGCAATACATTTAGTATCACATAAGGCATTAACTTTAAAATTGAGTAAACAATGATATCAATGTACAAATTATGATGTCTAATTGTATGACTAATGACTTGTTAGTGATGTTGCATAGCCTATCTAGTAGAATCCTCTAGTTCTCTTTAGCTCTTGAATTAGACCCACCCTTTGGTGCTAGCTTAAAACTTATCCTTTAGCACCCAAAGAAAACTAGTCTTCAATGGTTTCAAGGAGATTTTCCAACTTTTTTTTTTGATGATTTTACCAACCTGTTTCAATGGCATTAGGAAAATTCCTTTTATTGTGTTGGAGAATCTTGTGTTTAGACAACTTAAGAAATATTCTTCTACCTTGGAACTTTAAAAAACCGTAATATGTAGCTCCAAGCTTACAATTGAGCAATATTACAATGATTAGAAAGTTGTCAATGAGAAAATATAGTCGACGAACTTAGAAATGAATATGTCAGTTGTGAATGGGAAATATTTTAAAATGAAAAAATGTATACCCCACCTAACTAATGACATTTAGGTGGTTTGGAACATTACAAATGGCATCATTGCCATCATTCAAAAATTGGACCTAAATAATCTAGATATAGATGATAAAGTCATAATTATTAGGGCTTCTAGACTGACATAGGAAACAGACATAACATTAATCATAGGACTAGGGGATACATGAGCTCAAGTAAATGAATGAACTTGATTGCAAGTACTTCCTATGAGTATGAGTTGATAGAATCTCTTCTAAATGTAATGATTCCCATGTGAATAGTAGATCCTCAATAAATAGTCTCTATAATTCATCGTTGGATTTATACCATTTTGTACTTCCTCCTCCACTAGGAAGCTATGGACCATCTCAATGCTCCTTTTCACCATGCATGGATTATTATGATTGGTGTTACCTTGTATATCTTATTATTTGATCCCTTCATGAAAAAATCCACTCTCTTTTGTCTCACTTAAATGAATGGTCAAGAAACCCCCTCACTCTATGAAGAGCAAGTTTTTTAATGGCTAAAAATATACTTCCTAAAATTATAATTTTTTATTTTAAAATGAAATAATAATTAAAGAAATTGTTTTTGCAAAATAAAATAAAATTAAAAAAATAGAAAAAAATCAATAAACAATGATTAAACACCAAAAAGTTTAAGCAATTTTAAAAAACAATTTTAAAAATCAATAAATTTTAGAAAAAAAAATGATTAAAAAGTTATATAAAAAATAATTATAAAACATATATATTAAAAAAATCAAAATAATTAAGGAAAAGAGAAAAATTAAAAATATGTAATAAAAAAATTTGGAAAAAAAGAAAAACAATAAATAAAACTAAAGAAAAAGGAGAAAATTTAAAAATACATATAAAAAAATAGAATTTAAACAAAATAATTTTTTTTTTGTATCTACATGCTTAGCCCAATTCTTTATGTCGCTCTGCCTACCCTTACCTCACCCCATAGTCAACATCTTGGTTAACTTTTCTATTAGTTGTCGGTTGGCCCCTCTCAACCAAAAGAAACAATTAAAAAAACATAAAAGTATAATACAACTAAATTAAAAAATAAGATTTAAAAAACACATAAAATCATAAAAATAAAATAAAAAAACATGAAACAATACAAAGCTTTAGCGAGGAGGGGTGGAGGCAATTCCTTATGTTGCCCCATAGACACCCTCTTGGCTGAATTTTCTATTAATTGTCAGTTGGCCCCTCCCCAACCAAAAGAAACAATTAAAAAAAAACCATAAAAACTAGCAATTACATCGAGAGGTGCAAAGGAATGCCGAAGGCATAGAAGATTCAAGAGTATTTTATAATTTCATTCTAATGTTCTATTTCTACAAGGAATACAAAACCTCACTAGGTGGCACCCTCTTGACCAATGCCACATCCCTAAATTCTTCAAGAAGTTTTCCTAGTTTAGGACACCCCAAATAATTGAGGTTTAAAACGCTACCAACAACTTTGTTGAATTCTTAATAAATAAAAGATATGGGATACCCTTTTCTTCCACGCTCTTTCTTAAGAAAGTCAAGAAGCTAAGATTTAACATCTTCCATTGAATATTTCTCCATGTTTGAAGGTCCATAATTTCTTATATAAAACACTGGAACATTATGATAATCTTCAGTCTAGAATTGATGCAGTTATCTTGTTGAGTGTAATTCACTAATTCTAGTATGCCCATTAAAACATTGATCATGTGGCATTTGGTAGGGAAGGCCAGGATAATTCCCATGATATTCACTATACCATTTGGGATTAGTAAATGACCAATCCACTAGCATTGTAGAAATACAATCAGAAGGCTTGCAATGGCTAGTAAAAGTAAAGAATGAGGACATATTTTTAGTATAAGGGACTACACCCATAGTGTTGAAATCAATATTTTTAGAATAAGATGGGAGTATCATGTCCTTCGTGTAATAAAAAAAATCTACAAAGGAAAGTAATCTACAAGCGAATTCTACGATAAAGTTGCTTGTGTTTCTGTAATATGAAAAAACATCTAGTCAATCTATTGGAAACTTACAGCTAGCCTAGACTCCTAAAAAACATCAATGGACAAAACTTGAGTGTTTTTGGCATTGTATGCACTCAAAACAGTTTGACGCAACCATCACTAGTAGACAGTCCTACTCACATTATGTTCTAGGGTTTTGTTTTCCTTAGGCCCATTGATAACAATTTGTGAGCTTTCTTTATGACATCTCTTGTGGCTACATATAATACATGCAAAATATCTACTTTTCAAAAATAATAAGGCATACTAATCGATATTCACAATGTATTTGGTTCTTTTCTATTAATTAGGTAGTAGGATGCATTGCAAATACTTTATCTTTTCTCAAATTGAGTAAACAAATACCTGAAATTTGAAAATCGTTAAGACACGAGTATTTTTGTTGTTGCTAGTCTTCCGTTTGAACAATCTAAACTTTTAGAAGATAACAAATCACTTTAAAAGAACATTGAATATATTCACTTTTAGGCCCCTATACTACTAGTGTAACCCCTTATTGTTATTAGTATAACCCCCTTATTATATTGTTGTACCCATGTAGTCCCCATAGAAGCCCACTATTGTTATTATTGTAGCCTTACATTATTATTGTTATGTCGGCTCTGATTATATTATGACCCCTTAGACTCCTATATATAGAAAGGAGGTCTTATTATTTGTATCATCCAAGAATTATTCATTTTTGTAATGTAACAGAGGTTTCCCCCTTGAAGAGGCTGAATTCTAAGGCGTTCATCTATCTTTTCTATCTTTTTGTGAGCTGCTTTCATAACATTTGGTATTAGAGCTTTTGATTCTACAGTTTTGCTGCTCCAAATAGGTCATCGTGGAATTTTTGCTATAACTTTGTTTCTGTGATCTTTCAAAAGTGAAAAAAAAACCCATTTGAAACAAAATCAGACCAAAACCTCAGATCTAAATTTCAAAGCCTTTCGTGCTATATTTGCGGAGATATGATCTGAGGAATTTGGTATTGTTGCAGACTCCTGAATTACATTCCAAATAGGTGACCTGGGTAAAATCATCATAACTTTCTCTTTGAGCATCGGATTGAAATTTCGTCAAAAGCTACAGAAAGAGGACGAACTATAGTTTCTTTTATATATTGTTTAGAGCCAAAGGTTGAAATAGTGGCACGTGGCATGTAATACAAGTTTTCTCTACTGAACTAGTCTATAATCAGGTCACTGTGGGATATTTGGCATAACTTTTTCTTGGAGAATCCAATTTGGATCCGACTGGTGGCATTGGAAAGAGGACACAAAGGGCTATTACAGGCCCCAATTTTAGAACTGGAAGATCCAAAATTACAGAGTTACAGTCACTTCAAGATAGAGCTCCTAAAATCAAGAAAAAGCGAGATGAGGAAGTTTGATGGCAAGCATCAGGTAAATTGGATACTACAGATGGAGAAATATTTTGATCTACATGGTGTACCACTATTACAAAAGGTATATATTTCATCTAATTATTTAGAACCAAATCAATTTTTATGGTATAAAGGGCTTTGTTCTTGTAAACTACTTGTCACGTGGTCAATTTTTACTGAGAAAATGATAGCACATTATGAGGATACAAAGAGAAACTCCTTCTTTAGCCAATTGATAAATCTCAAACAAAAGGGTTCAATGGAAGAGCACATTGAATAATTTCAAAAATTGAATAGAAGGGTAAGTTATATTCCAGAGAAGTAAAGGATTGATGTCTTCATAGGGACTTTAAAGGATAACGTTCAACATGAGGTTCGTTTTTGGGAACCTGATTCATTGGAGGAGGCATTCGAGTTGGCAAGAAACATTGAAAGCGAAATTATGGAAATAAGGAATCCCACCACTCATGAATATAATTATGGAAGTGTTTCTTCTCCTAGTCTTCCACAACCTACAAGGGTTACACCACAACAATTGGAAGAAAAAAGAGAAAAAGGGCTTTGTTACAATTGTGATAGGAAATGCACTAAAGGTCGTAAGTGTGCTGAGAAGAAATTATTTTACACAGATTATGAAGAGGAGGAAGAAAAGGATCAAGAATCATCAAAAGAAGAGGATATACACCAGTAACAAACCCCAAAGAAAGAATAAATGAATCTAGCCATATCTTGTAAAGCATTGGCAAGAATTACCACTCCTCAAAATCTCAAGATAGAAGGACATATCAAGAAAAAAAATGTTCAAGAAGTGAAAGGTCACATCGAGCATCAAGAAATGAATCCAACCATATCTTGTAAATCATTGGAAGAAATTACCACTCACCAAACTCTCAAGATAGAAGGACATATTAAGAAGAAGAAGGTTCAAACAGTGAAATATCAAGAAGAAAAGTATCAAGAAACATCAAAAGATAAGGATACTCACCAGGAACCAACCCCAGAGAAATAAGAAATGAATCCGACCATATCTTGTAATGCATTCGTTGGAATTTACACTCAAACTATGAAGATAGAAGGACATATCAAGAAGAAAAATGTAATAGTGTTGATTGATTCAGGTAGTACCCATAATTTTATTAATTGTAAGATAGCCAAGGATTTGAATTGCTTCCTAGATCTAGCACCAGATTGTCAAGTGACAGTTGTAAGTGGAGGAACCATAAATTGCTCTAGAAAGTGCCATAATATCAAGCTATCCATGGGAGAATATTTATTGAATAGCCCAATGTTTTTCGTTCCAATGGGTGGTGCTAATGTTGTACTAGGAGTTCAATAGCTACAATCCTTGGGTACAATAGCTTTTAATTTTCAAAAAAAATTTATGAAATTTTCTTCAGAAGGAAAGGAAATTGAATTAAGGGGTATCACAGGGAAACCAAGAAAGGTAATCAACTCTTATGGAATTACAAAGCTTCTAAAGAAATAACAACGAGGCGTAATTGCACAATTATGTTCACTAATTGTTCGCACATCGATATCATGTATTTCTCCATATCTCCAAAAAGTCTTGGACAATCATTCCAAGGTATTTGAGACTCCCAAAGGTCTCCCACGTATTCATGATCATGATCATGCTATTCATTTTATTCCAGGATGTGTTCCTCCAAACGTCAAGCCTTATAGATATCCATATGCCCAAAGGAGTGAAATTGAACATATGGTTGTAGAAATGGTAGAGGTTGGTACAATTATCCAACCAAATTTGATAAACAAAGGAAGGTATGAATGGAAGAATGGCGAAGCATGATGGGAACTCATTCAAAAGTTGTCGAATATCCCAGTTCCAACAATATTGCCAAAAATTGACAAGGAAGGAAAAAGAATATTGGAACCTGAAGCATTTACAGAACCGAGAAGTCGACAGCTACGAAATCGATCAATTGCAAAGCACCTCATCAAGTGGAAGAACTTACCTGTTGAAGATTTCACATGGAAGGACAAGAATTTTATACAGAAGCATCAAGAACTACTCAAGCGTTGATGACAACACTTTTTGAAGGAGAGGGGCATGTTAGGCCCCTATACTACTAGTGTAACACCTTATTGTTATTAGTACAACCCCCTTAGTATATTGTTGTACCCATGTAGTCCCCATAGAAGCCCACTATTGTTATTATTGTGCCCTTACATTATTATTGTTATGTCAGCTCTGATTATATTATGACCCTTTAGACTCCTACATATAGAAAGGAGGTCTTATTATTTGTATCATCCAAGAATTATTCATTTGTGTAATGTAAAAGAGGTTGCCCCCTCGAAGAGGTTGAATTCTAAGGCATTCATTTATATTTTCTATCTTTTTGTGAGCTGGTTTTATAACATTCACTCCCTCGGCCAACAGTTAGAATTTGATGTTTAAGATTTAAAAGTGTCCATTATTTTTAGGATATGTATAAAAGAATGTAAATATACCGCAACACAAATATACAAAATATTGGAAAAACTGAAATTCCATTTGAAGGAACAAAACAAAAAAAATGAGGGAAAAGGAAGAATCGAGGTTAAATGTCACTATGATCATAAAAGATAAACAGAAACCTATTCTGGTGGTAAAAGGTTATTTCCTCATGAAATATGCTATAATAGGGACTGGGCATCATGTATTAATGTAGGGCTACCACCTACAAATTTATAGAAAAACAATGTTTCTTTCATTTTTTTGGTTAAATTGTTATTATGGCTCATGGTATCCAAAGAAAATCTCATAAGAGATTATTCGACCTCAAAATAAATGCTTCTTTCAAAAAATTTGGTTAAACTATTACTTTTGCTCACGTGATATCTAGAGACAATCTTGTAAGAGTTGATTAACAGACAATATATGTTACAATTTGAAATAATTTCCAATATTGCAATGGAAATTACTAACAAAATAACACTAGGATTTGGTAGCTTGTTGATAAAATAGACCTTTTAAACTCAAATTGGAAACAAAATTGTTTGAAAATTGTGGAAGCCACTACAAGATAAGCTAGATGGTTTTAACTGCCTTGAAAAGAACAAATCTTAAATGAACTGCCTGTTTTACATAATATTGAATGTACAATATAAATATTATCTATTGGAATGTTGTATACTTGATACCTAGAAAATGTGTATACATATATTAAAGATTATCTAGGTGGATAGCCCTTTTCAGATGAAAGTATGAATCAAAATACTAAAAAGAGAAAAAATAAACCTCTCTAATTTCTTGAATGATAAAATTTACAAGTCTAGGATAAAGGCTATAATACAAGTATATCCTTTGCAGTTAACAATATTTTACTGGAGGTATATGGACCTTGGCACGAGTTGTACTCTCACTGCAAGAAACAAGTGTCTTACTCCAGCACCCAACACAATGTCGTTGGATTCCAATAGTTACCTAATACAAAATCAAATAGTAATTTATGTCATAAAAGTTCATAATGTTAATTTTGTCATGATACTCTCAGCAATGGCGCATGCAACATACCTCTTCATTGACATGGCTTTCGTGGTATTGATACAACTATAATGCCTCCTCAGCAGGGGTACCAATGAATACAAGATATGCACATTACCATCAATATTGTTCGGCCTTTACCTGCCTGTTAGGATATTATGAAATGGGATCACACATCAGCCATTAAAATTTTAACGTAGAATGGTGGACATAACTTACCAAGCAAGAGACTCAATATTTAATATATTCATATATTTAGAGTACTAAACTAGATTGTCTTCAGGAATCTATAGACGGTCTTGTCCCAATAACTAAAAGTAATTAGACCAGAAGAAACTTTAGTGAATCTGAAAATGGCATACTTTTTGTGTGTGAACTAGTTGAGCCAAGTTATGATGCCTATTTTTTCTTGTATTTAAACATGTTTAGGTGATATGATTTAAAGATCTTTTTTTAAAAGACTCGGGACCATAAATAGCTCATATTTTGGGCAAGGAGGAAGATCAGCAGTAAAAAAATGCCACAATGTACTTAACAACAAAAGAAAATAATATCTGAAGTCACTTCAGTGAATCTGAAAAAGAAACCTATTTTATATCTAGACCTAGTTGAGACATGTTATAAGGCCTATTTGTACTTGTGTTTAAGTATGTTTTAGGTGAAATGATTTAAAAATCTGTTACTTGAACATTCTTAGCATTGTAAATGGCTCTTATTTTGGACAGATGATGGTTGTTTGTTTTGGACTGTCTAAAAACTCTACCTTTTATAAGTATAAGAATTTGAAGCTAAGATTTGAAATATGTAGATGATAGAAGGTGAGGACAAGACTTTTTCAATTCCTTCAAATATAGAAAGTGAGGATAAGACTTGTTTTAATTCCTTGAATATACCATCTTCCAACTTACGATTAGCGCAATAGAAGGAGGGGTATGTGTTACTTAAATTATAATATTAAGCGGGTGTTGTAGCAGCTACAACCACCCTCCAAAATTTTGGCCTGTACCAATTTCATACACTCCCTTGAAGAGTTTCACTTGATGACTGCACACACTCGGGTTCACTCCATGAGCTCGTGTGAGTCTTCACATCTTCTTTTCATATTGATTGCATTCAAGTCTCTGCATGTTGATGTCTAATTCATGCTTGTGACCATGTTCTGGTTATGCTCAAAGTCTTCACTTCGTATGTGCTTATTGTGTTTGCTATGAAAGAATTTGTCACACTCACATACGAAGTCACATTCATTTTCGTGCAAGTTTCATCTCGATCATGAAAAATATATCATGAGTGTTGCACTCATCACTTGCACCATTGATCAGTTAGGTTGAGCATGTGTGCCTAGATGGTTTGGGTCGTTTCGTCGTCAAGTCATATGAGCGTGTGTTCGTATGATCACGTATGCATATTTTGATTGTTCACACACTTAGTCATTTTTACTGAAGTTCTGACGACCAGAATCCACTCTAACAGCTAAACCATCACCCTGTCATCGACTCGATTGACTATCAACCAGAACAGCGCAGAAGCACCAATCTAGCTTATTCAAGTTGCGCTACTCGCAAGCAATGCAATCAAATCTCATGCTAGCCACCCGAATAGTCAGACCCAGCTATCACCCTAGACTAACTCCCTTCAAAATTTGTGCATATGCCACTCACCTCTTAACTGACTAAGGAAATTGTGTAGACAAGCCTAACAGACACCAAGTGCCCGTCCCTATCTCCTTCAGAAAATTGTGCAATTTTCCTAGTCAGTAATCTAGACAGTTGACCGGTTGTTCATATCGAAAATTGTGCAGTATTCATGAGTAGGTCTTACACTGCCCATTAGTCAGCTCAGCTCAAAAATTGCACAGAGATGATCAGTGGGTCAGCCTTCCAGCCTTGGTACATTGCCCCGCTAGCAACTCCTAGCAGCAGACTGGTAGTTCCCTTTCGGAATTGTGCAGTTTCTATTACCAGTGGCTCAACATCCAACTACCAGTTCCCTCTAGGAATTGTGCAGTTTTGGCTGCCAGTGACCCCAGTAGCCAACTAGCAGTTCCCTTTGGGAATTGTGAAATTTTGGCTCCTAGTGAACCCAATAGCTAACTGGAAGTTCCCTCTGGGAATTACGCAGTTTTGGCTACGAGTGACCCCAGTAGCCAACTGGCAGTTCCCTCTAGGAATTGCATAGCTTTGGCTACAAGTAATCCAGCAGCCAAATGGTAGTTCCCTCTAGGAATTTCACAAATCTGGCTACCAATCTCCCAGGCAGTTCCCCCAGAAAACTGCACAAACCCTGCCTGTTGACCCTTCATGCAGCCCGACCCATTCCTCTGGAAAATTCCGCAAATCTGGCTATCCAACCCCCACTGCTCTCTCATTTTGAAAAATGTGCAGAGCATGCCTTCATTGCCTTCCAGCAACCCAAACTGTTCCTCCCAAAATTTGCGCAATTTTTCCTCCCAACCGAGTCAGACCTCGGAGAGAATCATTGTCGACCCAAATTGCCCATCTTCATCACTAAGTGACTCTTGCGTAGTTTTCATCAGCAGTGCCTGGAGACATCATCCTACATCATAGCCTTGCTTCCACTCCCGATCAACAACATCTGAATGATCATGTATCATGGTATACTAGGAGGTTTTTAATTTGATTTCGTTTCGTCATGAGTAACTGCACGCACAGGTACACCAAAAAACATGGAAATACGATGAATGGGATGAAGAAATGGAGCACATGCAGAATGACAGGTTCACCAACGGATGAATGAATGGAGCATGTGAAGTATATGAACACGACAAACATGCACCTTCACAAACATTCGAGCCTGTCAAGCCTTCCATCATTGCAAGCAAGGAACAACATGCTAACGCTTCATCAAGCAAACCAAGGATCATCGAATACTCCATGCACTTCACCATGCGGAGGTGAAGCTATGATACACCACGAAGACATCCATCACTTAGAAACATTGTAGCTCAACATGCACTCCAGTAGTAGCATGAATGTACCAGCATTCTCATGCCAATTCATGTGGAGTCAAGTCATGAGTCATGTCGCCCACATCTCCACTATGGGCTTGTTATCAATCAATGTGATGTAACATGGAAATCCAAGAGACCCACTTGTTGAACATAGTGTCAGAAAGTCATGGAATTAGAATGGTCATGAGGGTAGTCAAACATCCACAAGGGTCAATTTCACCCTTGGCTATAAATACCCCCTCATTTGTACGTGAAAAGGCTTTTCACCTCAGCTCCTCCCACATAGCCAAGAGATTTTGTAATATTTTCTTTGAGGAGTAAGTAGTGGCTCCAATGCTCTGTTGATGGGGTTAGTGATGTATGGTATACTGATGTGTCTTGGAACTTTTGGTTAAATCAGAAGCCTGTTAATAGGTCAGCACGTTTCTTTAACCTGTGTTCTACATCTGAACTGATTCATTTGTTGTAATACATAACCTATTAATGGAAATGTGTTGTATATGTTGTTAATAATGTCATGTCTGTGTCAACTGCTCTACCGGACATCAGACAGACCTTTCACATGAACCTTATGTAACAACCATTGCACTCGTGTGGACTAATCCATGAGTGTTGTACGTGTTATCTTAACTTGTATGTTGTGACTGTTGCAATCACATGGACTACTCCGTCGGAAGCTATGTATGTCCTTTTGTGTCGTGTGTTCCTAGTCGAGTTGGGACTGATCCCTTTCAACTTGTAACACATTTTCACCCTCTTCCCCTCACAAAGAAAGAACCATTGACACAAGTACACTTACACTCACCAGGCAAGAAAACCTCACTTCCCGAAGACAAAGCAAACCACTCTCCTGTGCTGACAAGCAAGAGTTGAGGCAAATCCTTAAGAAAATGGCAACCAGGCCATCATACCAGATGGGAATCCCACACTAAATGGTGTGAGGTCTAGTTGGGACTTCATACCAAGGTGATCCCCTGAATGTTGGTAGGTCCAGCACTGTCAAAATTTCTGGCGCTAGAAGGAGGGCCTGATGACAAGTTATGTCCTCTCATCCATTTTTGAACCTTTACATATCTTTCATGGAGTATTGCATTCTTCTTCCTATTACACAACATTTTTTTATTGTCCCTATACTCCCTGTTCCTTGATCTTGGAGGACCTCTATAGTGAACCCTGCATGCTTTGCCTTCATGCAGAAACTCCCATTATGTCCCCCTTCATGAGCAGATCATTTCCCTTTTGCACCATTTCCCCTGAAACTTTTGTTTTGCCCAGTTTACAAGGTCGGCACTAATGACCTTTGTCTTCCCCACACTGATGTGCAAATATTATCACTATTCCCCATGTCGATTGGTTTAACTGAGATGTGTTCCAGTCGCGCTAGTCTTGCTATGGAAATTTTTTTAAATTAGAGCCGAAGATTCCAACTCTAGAAGCTCTGTAATGGAAGTCTGGTAAATGGTTTGGTCGAATGGGGTTGAGGATGATAGTTTGTGCTCCTCCCCCCTATAATTATGTAACTACCTCAAGGGATAAGTCCTTCTCCCATGAGAAGGGAATCCATCTCCCATCCATATTTCCTATATAAACCTCCCTTCTTCCAAAGCACAAACTAGTGTTGGTGTTATAGTTAGAGTTTTGGCTAAGTGTGAGTATACTATTTTGATTAGACAAGCAAGCTATTACTATTTGTAGCCATCTAATTGTGTGAGGGAGAAGTGTGTTTGGTTTGGAGTGAATCCTAAAGGGAATAGCCTTTAAACTATTGTTGTTTGAAGCCATCATGGAGTGCTAGAAAAAGTGTGTGAGAACCCCACATGGTCAGAGGAAGACTGTCACGTCAAGACGAATGGTTGTAATCTCTCTTTGATATTAATATACGCAACTATCGATTTATTTCCTACATGTTTTGTAATATTACATATTCATGTCTTAATGCTTCTTGACTCATTAAGTAGGTTGAACTGCAATTTGTTTATTATTATGTTTGTGTGTTGTTGTTGTTTACTTGTTTCAGGAGCTTGAAGAAGGAAGCAAGAGATTGCTGGAGCAAGCAAGAGAGGACATCATCAAGTAGGATAAGCGACCAAGAGTTAGGCCTTCTTTATTGATTCTAACCTAAGGAAATCTTCCATAGAATGTAACTGTTGTGGCTAGACCCATTATCAAGCTAGAGGAATTCGTTCATATCGGCACTTATAATTTTACTTCACCACAAATTGGTGACTCCGCCTGGGACATCCCATATTTTGTTTGTTTTGGATTTCATGATTTTGTAAGAAATTTGCTAGTTTCAAATTTTCCGTTTGGTTCTGTTTCTTTTCTACTGCTTACTGGTCTACGTCTAAAATTCATAGTAGAAGATCTGGTCCTTGTTTTGAAATTTTTTTATTTTTCCTTTGTTACCTTGGCTAGTGATCCAAATGGATCCTAGAACACTCTCTAAGTTTTCATGAACTCTTTAAAAATCATGCCAAATATTTGAAGTCTTATAAAGATCAAGCTATCGGGAGGAATCCTCATGACAACTGCAAATTGCGATCAACGCGAATCAATGAGGGCTGTCAATCTAGCACGCAGAATGGAAGACGATGGTAACGTGTGCTACACCAACCAACAAATGCTAAGACAAATTTAAGAAACAAAGGTAGTTTCTGATATACGATTAGTGACAAGTCACTAATCACATATCGCAGGGCAAACCTCTCAATGAAGAGAATCCCCGAGCACCCGGACCTAAAATATTATCAAACACAGAAATTATTGTTTTGGTTCCATCAGAGTGGGATTCCAAAAAACTGGTAGGATATTGGATGGGTTTCGAGTGGTAAGTGGTTTCAACCGAGTTCCACTCGATGCCATACAGTGATTGCCACACGTCCCAGTGGAAGAGAGAGAGAACCGCTCACATCGGACGTGTAAACATCATGCTACTCAGCTGCCCGATATGAATGAAAACTGTAGGATCTGGGGCCCGCAGATCAACAACAGAGACATGTTTTGATGGATGACTAGATTTGACAAGATTATAAAGCAAGATCACATAGGATTTGAAGTATGATATGGACGATGCATTGGTAGAAGGTCGTGTTTCACGGGCACTCTTAGAGTTAGCGGAAAAAACATTTGTTTCAAATATGTCCAAGAGAATTGACACTCATTGATTATGAAATAGGTGGCCACCTACCTATGAGGCATTATAAAATGACTGATTATGTAGGATAGAGGGATTCAAATGGACAGAGGTAGGGGAAGCAAAAAAATAGAGAGCGGAAATGAACAGTCAGGAATCAAAATTGGCTTTAAAGCCACAAACTGACAGAGAGAGAGGCAGACCAGTAATGTTATAGACATATTTGGGCACTTAAAACCCAATCTCATATTTCCATAAACCAAGGGATTTTAAGCCCTAAAAGTGTTTTTTCATACCCTAAAGGAACAAGGTTAGCTAATTACATCATCTCCTAGACGTTCTCCCTGAAAAACTACTCAGAACTGGTCAAAACTGGACCATACAGACTGCTCAGTGCTAAGGGTGCAATGCATCTCACCTACTACATGCAAAAAGTGTGATGCATATTAAAAATCCCTTCTGTAGGGTGTGATGAGCGAGAGCAGACAAATGGCAGAGGTAGTTTGCTAGGTGGAAACCCAAAGAATCTTCTAGAAACTGCCCATTTGACACTTGCCTCTCTGAATTCACCCAAGGATGAGTAAGAGATAATGAAATATCCAAGTGGAACCAAGAACTATCAGAGAAATGACAGTAATCAAAATCCCAAAAGCTGACTCACCCACCTACAAATATCTATATATGGATCCCTCATCCTAGAGATCCAGAGGCTGGAGCTTTGTATTTTGTAAGGAAGTGTTGTTGGTTTCTTTGTGAAACATTTTATTGTTGGGTGATCTAAGATTTTCATGAGATGAAGAGGGATTTCATGCTGGGAGGATGGCACTGGATCAAATAGCTTGGTTCGAATCCTCTCTTCTACTACTTCTATCAATAAAGCTATTTGAGTTTTCCTCCATATACTTGTATATCTCTGAATCTTGTTTTTGTGTATGCATTTGTATGGTTAATATACATCTGATCCTATATTTTTTATGGTTATATATCTCTATGCTTTGATGGTATTTTTCTGCTTTGACTCTATAGGTGTTCTTTGAAACGGGACAAGGGAGGAAGGAGTGGCGAAAGCTCTATCAAAGGAGAGAGGAAACAAGTAAGGAGACAAGCGGAAGACTGAGGTTGGTACTCTCTATTTCTCTTTCATCTGTCTCTCATATAGGAAAACATAAGTAACTTTAAATTGTTTGTTTCTAAGATAGCTACCCGTCTTAATGGGACTAGAAACTCTGAATGGACACTAGTTTTCCCAATAACAAGTAAGTAGTAGGTAGTAAGCCGAAAGCAAAGAGAAGAAAAGTCGAGCTGACCTACAGAAGCAAAGGCAACATCGAGCCAGAATTAGGACACAAACATATAGGTTTAGAGAGTCTGTGTACTCCAGAGAAGGCTTGAGAGCTTCAAGCACACTCCTCTTTAATTCTTGTCATGTATGAGTCTTAGATTGGGTTCATACTACTGTGACTAATAGAGGTCAAGAGTCAGTAAGGAGAGTCTATGTACTCCATAGACTTGGGGGATCCAAGTACAGTCTTATTGATTTATACATGTTGAGTGAGACTCAAATGGAGCTCACCATTGTAAAAAGATTGCTTTGAAGACATAATAGAGAGGCCACCACTGGAGGCTGGACAAGGAGACGTAGCCCAGGAGTATTGGGTTTGTTTAGGAAAATGGATTTAGGCTGGAAAAGTATTCCTCCGTCAAAGGTTATGTGATTGGCACTGACAACAATCACCTTTGTCCATTTCGATGGACATCACCAAGGAAGTGTTTTGTCTACCACGTGGACGGCACAATCTTGCTAATGCAAAGAACTTCCGTATGGTAACCTAGAAACTCTACTTATACCTGGGGGCATGCAAACATTTTTGAATGCAAGTGAAAAGTGACCTTTTGTTTTCTTAGTTTGTAGGCTCTCAACCCTTTAAACTCGTAGGTTGGTCATTCCTAGCTTGCATACGAAAAGGCTCTGGAGAAAAGTTTCGAATGGGGCAAGCTCCCTAAAAAATGAACCTATCGATGAGACATCCTTATTATATGACTGGCACGAGCAGGTTTACGCGAAGTTCAAGCTCGTTAAAAAATAAACCTAGTAATGAGTACATGTTCCCCCAGAGTTCAAGCTCATTAGAAAATTAACCCACATTCGGTAAATAACCACTGTGATTGCATAATTATCAGCTTTTGAACCTTGGTTGTGTTCTTACCATCACCTCCACTCTTTTTTAGCCAATCTACACCTCCATTTGGTTGTTTACCCTTTTGAGGAATAGCTGTGACGAGTGATTCTATTAGCCACCTTCTTTACACTGCCATGATTGAAAAAGTTCCAAACCTTACCTGCAACTAGCTGCTACCCGAAAATATCACTCGTTCCTCATAAACGAGTCTCCTTTAAGATCTTTTCATCTGACTCGTAAAATATGAAAAGATTGCTAAGAAATTGGCCTCTCCAGCTCATTAAAGTCATTGGAAGTGTCATCCCTCCTCTATATTTTAATATTTTTGGACCTGAGGGATCATTACACAAAAAGATCAAGTGTTTGTCTTGTTCGGATCGTTAAAACTATCAAAAATTCATCCCT
This sequence comes from Pinus taeda, assembly GCA_000404065.3. Lineage (NCBI taxonomy): Eukaryota > Viridiplantae > Streptophyta > Pinopsida > Pinales > Pinaceae > Pinus > Pinus taeda. Next base: position 94,191 of record APFE030831849.1, read on the forward strand.
TTCATATTATTTTATACTTTTTCGGACTTAAGGGATTATACTACGAAAAAGGACTACTAGAGTTGCATTTTCGTCTCTTTTTGGACTCTCTAAAATTGAAAAGGACTGATTTATCTTTGTCATTAAACTCATTAAAACAATAGCGACAAACTTGTCCATAAAGGCAAGAGCGAGTTTCACTGTCGCTAGGCTCGTTAAAACATAGCGACAGGTTTGCCCAAAGGGAAAATTATAGAACAACCATATGTTATCCTCCTCAAGCTTGACAAAAATAAAGAGGTACTAGTCAGCAATGACTGGGGAAAATTGGGAAGAAAACTCGAAGAACTTCATTGGTAGCAGGTCACTCTTGAACATGACACTTTCACTCCATCACCATGATTAAGTCGGGTTGGGTTATTTTGCTCATCGGTCATATCACCATTGGTCCTCCATATCATCCATTTTTGGGGTTAACGCTACCAATCCATTTTAGTGTCACCAATATGTTCAGGAGAAGTCGCTCAGAGAATTCACCAACCCAGCTAACATCTCATCCGCTGCAATACCTTCACGCTTCATTATTTCATGACCGCCACTCTGAACCTTGTATCATCAGATCGTTTTCACCTCCACAAAATAATTTGCTCTGTTTTGTGTCGTAAATGTGGGATTCATTAAGGCCCTCCTACGATAGGTCACTTCTTGTCAACATCAACTCATTATCCAAGGAGTTGACTTAGGAACAACCCTTTCAGTACTTTGAAGCTTGCATGCCTCAATGGCAAGTTTCTCACTTCCGGTGACAGGTTTACATCAATAGCCTTCGACCGAAATATTTTGCATGGTGTTCAACATTGACTCATGCATTCACACCATGTGAATTGTACTATAGTACCTTGAGGGTCATTATCATTATCAGTGATTCCTCTTGTGCCTGTTAACAGATTACATCATTGGTTGGTAATCAGGTGATGTCTTTCCATGTTCGACACTAGAACATATTTTCACATGGATCAACTTGTACTTCGGGTGAAGATTGAACAAGTTTGAAAACCTCATATCTAGTTTCATCCATCCGAGTTGTGATATATTCAGGAAAATAAAGGCATCAAATGAACATCATAGCCGCACAGATAATCATCCAAGCTAAGGGATGACGACTCTACCATAATCATTAGTTTGCCACACAAACAGTTGTCTGACCTATGTGCATGAAAATGAATTTATAAATTCGAGCATGGGAATGCCCACCTTAGCTAGATCATGAAAATGTTTTGAAAATAATGTGTTGTATTGTATCTTATTACAGGTCACCTTCCAGTTCGAAAAACCTCGGATCCTCATGATAAAGCATTTCACCCAACATCAGAAGATTTACGACCTCATGCTTTAGGGGGAAACTATTATAGACATATTTTGGCACTTCAACCCCAATCTCATATGTCCATAAACCAAGGGCTTGTAAGCCCTAAAAGTGTTGTTTCATACCCTAAAGGAACAAGGTCAGTTGACTACATCATCTCCTAGAAGTTCTCCCTGAAAAACTACTTAGAAATGGTCAAAACTGGACCATACAGACCGCTCAGTGCTAAGGGTGTGATGCATCTCACCTGCTACATGCAAAAAGTGCAATGCATACTGAAAAGCCCTTCTGTTGTGTGTGATGAGCGAGAGCAGACAAATGGCAGAGGCAGTTTTCTAGGTGGAAACCCAAAGAATCTTCTAGAAACTGCCCATTTGACACTTGCCTCTCTGAATTCACCCAAGGATGAGTAAGAGATCATGAAATCTTCAAGTGGAACCAAGAACTATTAGAGAAATGACACTAGTCAAAATCCCAGAAGCTGACTCACCCACGTTTAAATATCTATATATGGATCCCTCATCCTAGAGATCCAGAGGCTGGAACTTTGTATTTTGTAAGGAAGTGTTGTTGGTTTCTCTGTGAAACATTGTATTATTGGGTGATCTAATATTTTCATGAGGTGAAGAGGGCTTTCATGCTGGGAGGATGGCACTAGATCAGACAACTTGGTTGTAATCCTCTCTTCTACTACTTCTATCAATAAAGCTATTTGAGTTTTCCTCCATATACTTGTATATATTTGAATCTTGTATTTGTGTATGCATTTGTATGGTTAATATACATCTGATCCTATATTGTTTATGGTTATAGATCTCTATGCTTTTATGGTATTTTGCTGCTTTGACTCTATAGGTGTTCTTTTAAACGGGACAAGTGACGAAGGAGTGGTGAAAGCTCTATCAAAGGAGGGAGGAAACAAGTAAGGAGCCAAGCAAAAGACTGAGATTGGTACTCTCTACTTCTCTATCATCTGTCTCTCATAAAGAAAAACATAAGTAACTTTAAATTGTTTGTTTCTAAGATAGCTACCCGTCTTAGTGGGACTAGCAACTCTAAATGGACACTAGTTTTCCCGATAACAAGTAAGTAGTAGGTAGTAAGCCGAAAGTAGAGAGAAGAAGTCGAGCTGACCTATAGAAGTAAAGGCAACATTGAGCCAAAATTAGGACAGAGACAGAGAGGTTAGTCTGTGTACTCCAGAGAAGGCTTGAGAGGTTCAAGTGCACTCCTCTTTAATGCATGTCATGTATGAGTCTCAGATTGGGCTCATCCTATTGTGACTAATAGAGGTCAAGAGTCAGTAAGGAGTCTGTGTACTCCATAGACTTGGGGGATCCAAGTACAGTCTTACTGATTTATACATGTTGAGTGAGACTCAAATTGAGCTCACTATTGTAAAAACTTTGCTTTGAAGACATAATAGAGAGGCCACCACTAGAGGCTGGACTAAGAGACGTAGCCCAGGAGTATTGGGTGAACTCCTTATTAAACTTGTTGTGTTGATATGTGTTTCATATCATGTTTTCCTTAACTATTTCATTGCTTGTTTATTTCGCAATCTTATCGATCGGTTGCATAAAATAACATAGGCACATCCATGCACATGAGTCTGTAATACCTTATTGTTTGTCTTAGATCAATTACAGATCAAGTGGTATCAAAGCTTTAGGTTGCTTGATCTAGGTGGATGTTGGTGTCCACCCACCTATCCCACTTGGACCCCCAACACTATCCCTTTCAACTTTTCAGTTTCCTTATTTGTAGCACAATTTACTATTTTTAGCAGCTTTTCAGGGCCTAAACTCCGGAGCCATTTTTAGGCCCTAAACGACATTTTTTGGGATATCTAGGAGGAACATGGGTCCATGGACTGATTTTTCTGTTCCCAAATTTCTAGTGCTAGAATAGATCTTTCTAACGAAAGATTGTACGCGTCAAACAGAGATCGGGTGCCAAAGTTATGACCCTAGGAAATTGATGTACCAATTTACCCAAACGGGGCCCACAATTTGGTGTTTCATCTTCTAGGGTTAGGTTTTGGGATGTTAAGGGTTTTCCATTGTTTCTCAACAAT
>APFE030831865.1:0-10217 GCA_000404065.3 Pinus taeda
ATAGCGAAGACTTTATTATTCAGAGAGTAATGTTCACTTGCCTCTTCGAGGGGGCAACCTCCAATAGAGAAGAGCTCGATTACAAAAATAAGACACGATGCTCCTCGCAGGGAGTTACTATCCTTTATATGACTCCTACAAGTAATACCACGGGTCAATACCGCTTATTACTAATACCGTCGGCCCATTTGCAACTAACTGTGGTTCCTTTATTAATTGCGGATTAACCACTTACAATTATTAATATGGGCTTTATTGACTCTTAACTATGACGTGGTCCCATTACATAGATAAGGGGGTTAGGGTGGGACCCTAACAATAATACTTGACGGATGGAGTAAAACAGACCTAGATCTGTATAGCACCATTGGAGAACTATATAACACAATAACAGAGGTGGTTGAGTAGCATGATGATGACAGAAAAGGGAACACGGGTTCAGGGTGAGTTGTACAAGCAACTGTCTAAACAACAACGAAAGAACCAACACGATAAGAAATAATAACAGGTCGAGGAAACACAACTATTGATGTCCTTCAAATAGGTAGTAAAATTCATTAAGAAATTGTTGAGCACCCCATTTTCCATTGATGCCAAAGGGGGAGAGAATACAAAAAGGAGAGGATCCAGGAAAAGGAGTATATTGCCATCAATGAAAAAGGGGGAGATTGTTGAGATGTCAGTGTTGTCATTGATGGCCATATGGATTGAATATAGTATAAGCACTGAATATAGATATAGATATATGGATTGAATATAATAGAAGCATGGATATATATATATATATATATATATATATAATATATATACATATATATATAATATATATATATATATATATATATATATATACAAACATAATCCCAATAAACGTTGGACCCAAGGAGCAAGAGGAGCAGTACCAAAGAGAAGAGCGAGAATTAGTTCAAAGAGAAGCCATCGAGATCTAAAGGAAAACCATCAGAATCCCAGAGAAAGAGCCAAAAGGAAAAATCAATGATATCAGAGTTTCAGAGCCCAAGAAAAGAACGAAAAGAAAAATCGGAAAGAGATCAGACGATCATAACACACCTCATGACATATATCATATTAAACAAAAGTTAAATCAAAGAAATATCATATCGGTGTTTTTATTATGTGTCACCACTCAAAACCTCTGATCTCGGATATGTGATATCATATATGCAACCTGACTTCGATCTCCAATCTCCAATTTCTGATTTGCTATAATCCCAATCTCCGATTTGCGACCCGATCTCTGATTTCTTATTTTCTTCGAATTCCGATATGTGGACCCAACTTGATTTAAGTTAACGATTTAATTATTAAATCACATCCTAACTTTGACATGTGCACAACATAAAAAACCCTAATATCCATGTGGTCCCGATGTACGAGAGTAGAGTGATGATGTGGCATGTGGGACCTCCCAACATCCATTATAATATGGTTTCACATTGTTTGAATGTATTCATTTGATTCTATTATAATATGGTTTTCGTCATAATGAAACTATGTTATATTTGGTTGATTATTAACAAAGACCCTTTTCGACAACTATTTAATATATTTTTAATGTGCCACCTCATGCACAAGTCGACCTCTCCACTAATGAACTTGTCTTTTCTTTTATTGGCGAAACTCGTATAAACACAAGTCAAATACTGCATTTCAAGCATCTATCTCGGTCATCCATCACATAAATAAATACAAAATTCACAACTCATGAACTTAGAAGTGTCGAGGAGCACGAAAATATTATTTTGGGCAAATTCTTTTGAGGAAAATCTTGTGTTAAGAGGTCGGATTTCTTGCATAGAACCACATGCATACTCGACAAGCTTAAGTTACAAGCAGCAGAACTTAGATAGATGTGAAGTATACACTTGTTGTAAAGCTCTGATTGCATATTACATCTTGGTGCTTTGATTTGTGAAGGAACAATGAAGAATTAAGCCTCGGTGTTCAGCCTCAGGGGTATAACCTCAAAACTAGTCCTTAGTTACAACTCGGTGAGTGGACAATTGCACTGTTTTGCCTCGAACCTTGCATATACACATCAGACTTAAGGTTGGACATTGATCAAGTCTCTTGGAGGCACAATTTTGGAGCTCACCTCATACTTGTTTCTACACAATGTTGTAGTACGCTTGAAGAATAGTCTCATTTTGGAGAGATACACATACAATCACACTTGTACAAACCTATGTTTGTTGGGAGTTGAGACTATACTATAGTGAACAGAGAGCTCAGACTTGTGTAGACCCCGAACCAGTAAGCAGTTTGAGAGACTTGGATTAACAATGTCAATTGTGGAGGGCTCAGACAAACATCCTTTGGAGTTTACTCAAGACAATCATCTTGAAAGAAGGCTCAGAACTATTGCTTTGAAGAAACTCATATTACAGCAATAGCATTTAGAGGTATCTTGTTGTTGAAGCATTGTGAAGACTTCCTTGGAGAGTTCTTGAAGAGGCTTAGGTCAGGTGCAGAACTTGGGCTGCCTATTGAAGACATCTTGAAGGTATTTGAGATATTATTGGAGGCTATGATGCATTGAAGCAATCATGAGGTGACTTTGGAGATATTTGTTTGGGTGGTAGGAAGAGCAGTGGTGACACCTTTTAATAAGACAAGGTTGTCATTGATGAAGTGATTTGGAGAAGAGAATGACATAGCTCATTTAAGAAGGTATTGGGAGCTATGGATAATCGTCAAAGTTATCTTGACGAATTGAAGCTGAGGGTTGGAGCCTCATAGAGATAAGGTTGGTGCCTTAAAAGATAGGATTGGAGCCCTAGAGGATGGAAGTCCTCAAGATACCGGGTTGGAGTCTGTTTTAGAGATAGGGTTGGAGCCCTAGAGGTTGGTGCCTCAAAGTTGACAAGGTTGGAGCCTTGGAAAGTCCAAGTCAATGCTTGGCATAATACAAGTTGTATCTTGGGAGATTGAAGATTGGTGTCTTCATCTGGGGTTGGAGCCCTACACTATTATTGTAATCAATATATATGATTGATAAAATTATTTATTTTATCATTGTTCATTTTATGTTCTAATGATAAGTGATCTAACTCGTAAAAACAACAATTGAAAAGAAATATTGATTCACCCCACCTCTCATTATTTCCAACAGGGTTTTGAGTACATATCATATCATGCATGCTCGAATTATTGTATTCTATATAGAGGAGGATATGTAGACAAAGATATATGTCCAAAATGTGGGCATGACAAGTACCGTAATTCAATAAAAATGCGTAAATCACATGGTCCTCCTCATAAGATATTGAGACACATGCCTATAATCCCAAGGATTCAAAGTCTCTTTGATTGCAAAGGATTAGCTATGTTACTGGGATGACATGTCTCACACAGAAGTGAGTCAGGAGTTATGTGAATCCCAACAAATTCAATAACCATGAAGCATATAGAGGATACATGGCCTGAAAATTCAAGGATGAAGTACAAAGTCTACGACTCAGCATAGCCATAGATGGAGTCAACCCATATTCCCTCCAAAACACCAACTATTATGTTTGGCCTATAGTAGTGATCGATAATAATATCTCCCCATGGTTGTTCGTGAAGAATGCACATCTTATGTTGGCTCTCATAGTCCTTGATAGAAGACAAGTGAAGAGTATGGATTTCTACTTACAAACATTGGTAGATTAATTGAAGGAATCATGGGAAGGGATACATGTGTACCATGTATCAATACCCATCGCAACATAGAGGAGTTTTACGTTGTATGGCATATGTTCTTACACCATACATGATTATCTAGGCTTAGGAGTTTACTTTTGGTAAATTACATTTCTAATGATTTGTTTATATACGTAACAATATTGTTTTGCATATTAATTTAATTCATTGTGATTGTTCTGATCGTCATGGTCGCTAACATGTGATGAGCCTTAGTATTGCAACAAGAATGTTGCAACTCCAAGGCTACCAACTTAAATTATCAACCCAAGGTTGTACAAACTTAAGAGGTGTCGACATTATATGTGCAGCATGCAATGTGTCTTTATTTCATTAATCTTATGCAATTAAGTGAATATCATGAAATCAAATGCTAGCCTAATTACATACTGTAAAAGTTGCATTGAAAAGGAAACCTAGTTTGTGGAATGGAAATAATAGTGTTTGGAATAGAAACCCTAGCTTAAGAATAAAGAAAGTAAACTAATATAACACACATGAAGGAAAGATAATGTAATAAATCACTGCATTCCAGAGAGATTGGATCCATTGACATAGTTCATTAGATACTTCGTGTGGCAATCAAGGAAATCATTATTGTGCTATCCAATTCATAAAATTGTCCATTAACCCAAATTGTCGAGATGAGTTACAGGGGTAAAAAGGCAAGTCCTAAGTGGTCTTTGGTCTTCCTCAATCATGAATTTAGAGGCTAGGGGTCATTATTCAAGCCTAAGAGACAAAAATCAATCTTTTGGAGTATATCTGGTCAAGTTTACACGTGATATAGGAGTGCTACAAGACTGTTACAGGAGTGGAAGACAAGAGTGAGATGACTTATTGAATGTTCAATTAAATCAAATGAAAATAATATGGGAATTATTTTTTTATTAAGTAGGATGTCCTAGGACTCTGGTCCAAGTGGAATCACTCCAAAATACCCATTTTAACACGTGTTAAAAAATAGCAGAAAAATACTACTCTAAAAACTGGAAATTCTAGAACTAGTGAGCTAGTTAACCTACCAATTGCCTAACCTAATCAAGTGTAAATGTTATGGGGTAATTCTTTTTATTAACTTGAATTTTTTTATGACCCAATGCAAATGGAATCAACTCAAATGAAACCTAAAAAAATAGAAGAAAATTATTACTATTTTGCTATAAAGGACTTCTAGAAATTCTAGATTTGTGAACAAGTAAACCAATCCAAGTAGATCAATGATGAATATGAATTTTCAAAGTTGTTATAAGTATGCATCATGCTTGTGACTCTGTAAATAAATTTCCAAACAACTCACCTTAATCATTTAACCAATATGACTTACAACAAAATAAGCATGAATAGTAAATGCGGAAATAAGAAATGCAAGTGAAAAAGACATTCAAAGGAAATAAAGAAATTGTATAAGAGGGTTCTGAGGCCCCTGGTGGACAAGCCCAATGAAACTTAAATTCCTATGAAGGAAATCAGTATTTATAAGTTAAAAATGGCACCAAACTTCATTATTTGAATCCATCCAAGTACATCCCTGCTAGAAATGAAAGTGGAACTGCTAAATAACAAGTTTTCTCCACAAAATACTAAGAAATACATGCTCCACGAGGAAAATTTGAATTGGTACTTATACAAATAGATGAGGAATCATTCTCCTTGAAAGGAGACAACTTTCCCCTACAAAATCCCTCAAAAAGTGGATCTGGTTCCCAACACTAGGAATCTTCATTAAATGACAGGAAACACATCCCTAGATTTTTCTCAATCATTGGAGCTCCAAAATTTGTCAATAATTTCGTGATATTCGGTTCATTTATTATCCAATCTTGGTCCATCCTATAGTAGGGAGTAAGTCCCTATATTATCCCATTTAGAGTTTACTCCATATTCTCTCAATATTCTACAAAAATAAATAATATTAGGCACATAATGTGCAATTATCTCTAAACCTTCCTAAGAACATATTAAAGCTAAAAAAACAGTATTAAGTGTATAATGATAGATTTAGTATAGCCTTTATGTGCCTAGGAAAGGTTAGATGGGTCTTACTTTGTGTCTAATTTGGAAGCCCATCAACGTGCCGGCTTGTATACAATAATTTTGCATGCCTTGTAACAAAATGGTACTATGGATGTAAATGTTGTAGACCTTCTCTGAAGGGTAGGTGGTTTGACTACCTACGAAAGCCAATGTATGACTGCTCCAAGGTATTCCTCCTAAAAGAACACCCTTACAGAAGAGAAACATCCCCTTTCAATGGTAAACCAAAGAGAACCCAAAGGCCTGCAATAATGACAACATTTGAATGGCTTAGAGCACATGAGAGAGAGAAGGAGAAGGAGATTGTGTAAATGTTTGATTCAAATATGTAGCCTATGTTCGATGATCTAGAATTCTTCAACACCTATGCTGAGAAATTTCCCATTATGATGAAAAGGAAATGTGTCTTTTATGTGCTCTCATATTGGGAGCATATTAAGATTGCCCACTTACTAGATCTCATGCATATATTTAAAAATGTTTCATCTTTTTTATGGAGGCACATATCATCGAAAGAAAGTGACATATTGGTTGTTAGGAGAAAGCTTATTTCGTCAAAAACTAAAAATAAACATTGGCCAAGACAAGAAACTAGAGGAGATTATGGTCCCTCTTGGTATTTCAAAGAAGGTGATGCTCCATGGAGTTTAAAGAAAGATGATCTTTCTTTGGCAAAGGAAGTTATAATGAGTGTGAGGGTATCTTCTTTATGGGTCTTTAGTACGACACTACTTCACTATGTAAGACCGTTTGTCGAGGTTGAAATCACATGACCATTTGAACCTTCTAAGAGTATGTATGTCAAAAACATGATTTAATTATTTTATTCTTATTTTTATGCAACGGGATATTTTATAATTAATTTTTGTATAATGTACTATTTACTATGCAGTGTCATTATCCTCTTCTTGTGTGTGGGTGTGTGAACCATGACTTCCCCCAAGACCTACAACATGCCATATCTAAATTATCTACATTTGTACATTGGATCACATCAAAGGAGTGGCTAGCATTCCACAGTGGCATCAAGAGATAATTGAGATTGTTTGTATGTTTGAGAAGGAATTGTCGATGAGTTTCATGGACTTGTAGGCTCATCTTCTAATTAACCTAGTAGATAAGGTTTAATTAGTTAAGGTGGTTTCTTGTTGTTGGATGTTCTTCTTGGAGAGGTACATGAAGAAATTGAAGGTTTTGTTCGACAAAGGGAAAAACCTAAGGGGTCTATGGCAAAGGGGTATATATTGTATGATTCTTTCTATTATGCCAGTGAGTACATCAAGCAGATTGACAACACACCAGGTGTGACGATTTGGGATGAAGACAACTTTATAGAAGGGGGGATTCTCAAAATGAATGGAAAGAGGCACATGATAAAGAGTAAGTGGCTTATCATTAGTCAAATTTCTACACAGTAACTATTCACACGAAACTTCATATTAATGCATATTTTGATTTTATGTGTGTGTGTGTGTGTGTGTGTGTTGGTTTGATTTAATCAGTGAATTTAGAAAATTGAAGCCATCAACAACTTCATTCTTTACAATATGGAATCGATACAACCGTGGGCCGCATTGTACAAACAAAAGAGGAGGAAATGGGATAGTGACAAGAAAGAATTCAAACTGTTGAATGGTAGAAGTGTGCCTTGTCCTAGTCATTTAAAAGAAAATATGGCAATGGCATGCCCTAACAGTTGGGTTGTTGATAAATTCATACAGAAATAGGGTGCATCAGGTCGTTACTCGCATGTTGAAGAGGATGTGCTAAACATAGGGACTGGCTGCAGCAAATCGGTAATTATAACTTTTTGTACATTTTTAACTTCATATTGCACCTTTGAATTGTAACATCTATATATTTTTTATATTTTTAATTATGTTCGACTTATTATGCGCATGACACTATGATTTTTTCACTCTTTTATAGGTACATTTGTTCCCATCTCTGTGGGTATATGGACATCATTTTCGCACAAAGGATGTCGATGATGGATGTATGACACAAGACTGTGCAGTGGAAGTCGAGTTCGACCAATCTAGTCATGTTAGCCACCACGATCAAAACCTAATGCAGGGGATGTTAAGTTACATTGGAAAGATACAAGAGATCATTCAAATGGACTTCTCTTCATTCCAATGTGTTATTTTTAGGTGCAAGTGGTGGGACACCTTTGATGGGAATAATGTAAATGAAGATCGCAATAGTGGGTTCATATCAATCAACTCTAGCAAGATGTGGCATGAAGCTAGAGAGCCTTATGTTTTCCCAAAACATTGCAACCATATGTTTTTTTACCCAGATGTGTTGGATAGGGATTGGTGGTTTGTATTAAGGTACAACCCTAGATCAAAATATATTTTGTAGAACAATTGTGTTATCATGTCGAGCGAGGAAGATAATCAGGGTGATGACAACAGAGAGTGATATGTACTTGTGTTATTTCATCATTTATATTATTGTTGTATGCTTTTGTTTGCTTTATTTCACTAACTATATTATTATTTTATTCATCTTGTTGCCATTTTATATAACTGGTAAGATGCGCAAATGTTTTTACACGTTTTTTTGCAGCGAAAATATTTTTACACTTAAAACATTTCCAATTGTGTGTAATATCTATGATAATAAGGATTCAAGATCACAATCCTTCTCAAATAGAAAAATGAGAAGAACATAACCAAAATGAGAAAATAGTGAATTTAGAAACAACATTGAAGATTTAGTCTCGATTTAGATACTTATTGGTTTATTAATCAGTTCACATGTTTTATGCTTCTTGTTTTGTTCAAAATCAATATAAATCATGTGGTGATAACTCTATGAGGACTTTAACAATGAAAAATTTGTGTATTAATATATAAGATTAAATTCTTGACATGAGAGATAAAATCATGTTTACTAAATTTAAATTACAATTCTTACAACAATATGTAAACTAAAATGAGGTCTTATGCATGTATAAAATGTTGATTACATCTTTTTATGGACAATAAGAGAAACAAATGGTCTTACATGGATGCATGTAAGGTTTTAATGGAACAATTTTGACTTTTCTTTTCAATGGTAATTATAAATAAAAGTTGAATCAATAAATATTTAATGGCTAAGAATTAAATGATAAATAATGTGATGGTGATTAAGAGACATTTGTTTGACTTTCAAATAGATCTGGTGATCATTTTTCTTTCCTATTTAGATTATGTAAAATAAATATCTATTTTTCTGTATTTATAAGTAAATTATTTAAAGTAGACATGTATTTATCATTGTGAACATGATGTAATATTAGCCATGAGAAATGTGAAAACATGAATTTTAGTGAATATTACCTTATAAGCATGTGGAAAAAATAATATTTCTTGAGTTGTTCATTAAGAAATAATCAAATTTATTATTTGTCAAAAGTTTAAATCTAATATAGTATGATTTTTGTATTATTTAACTCATATTTATTATTAAAAATAGTTAGCTTTATACTAGTACAATAGTAAATAAAGAATAAAAACAACGCCAAAATGTTATATATTTATTACTAGAAAAAAGTTCACTTGCCTCTTTAAGAGACGACTTCCAATAGTGCAAATCCCCAACTACAAGTAACTTCACAAGCCTTATTTTACATTTCTTGATCCTCATCTTTAGAGAGAGAAATTTCTAATTTAAATTGGTAAGAGTTGTTATAAATATTACATTTGAATAGCTTGAAAAACTCAGAACTTTAGTAATAAATTAAATTTTATGAAAATATATTTTTTAAGTTATATTAAATCTAATTAATTTAAAAAATAACTTAACTTACTTTAAAATTTAACAATATTTGAATTTTATAAACGATATTGAATTGGTTTAATTGTATTTTTATTGAATAATTTATTTTTATTAATAATTTATATTAAAAATTGAATGAGTTACATATTTTCGTCTTATTAAAAACTAACTAAAGTATTTTACGTTTAATTATATTTTCCTTGCGAGTATTAGAATATTTTACGTTTTATTATTTTTTCCTTGTGAGTATTGGAACATTTTACTAATTAAGTTAGAATGAATATGAATGAACTATCTAAGCAATAGAACAATATTTATCGTAATTTTACAATCATAGCTTCAACCATATTAAACTTTGTAATTTATAAAAATATCCATGAATTTATTTTTAAAGTAAGTCATTTTGCATGCAATTTCATATATAAAAGTTTGATATAAGTTCACTAATACTGTCAAGCCAGGCAGTAACTCCATAGGGCAGAAATAAATTGATTGTATTATTCCATCAAGTAGGTCCTCATTATATACATGAGGGAGATACTGTTCAGTTCGTCTCCCAATGACTATTCATATTTCCTATCTATCTATTTACAATAATTCATCCAATCACAAGGATTAGGTGTCAACATCCCCCCCCTTTAATCTGAAGGGATGTTGGTGAGTCCAAGCATCATTCTGAATCGTTCAAGCTTTTCCTTTCCAAG
>APFE030831877.1:0-10478 GCA_000404065.3 Pinus taeda
AAAAGATGCTGACTGTAAAATTAAAAAAACAGGCAAAAACTTTCTCTGCTGGAGAAATCTGCTCACTGAACTTCTTACAGCTCCTACAGTGAAAAACAAACTCTGTTTTTGACTCACTGAGTGCCTAGACTAGCTCTGATACCAAGTTAGAATTTTATAGTGATTTCAAACACAAAAGATCAGAGAACAACGCTCTGATACCATGTTGGGAATTTCTGGGCATTCCGAACAAAAGGAACAGAACAAAACAATGCTCTGTTTTTACACAGCGAAAACAGAAAAAAAAAATCGCTTTGCTGAAACTGGTGTTTCAGCAACGTAATCGCTTTGCTGAAACAGATGTTTCAGCAACGTAAAAATTTCGTCAGTTGCTGAACGTGGTGTTTCAGCAACAGTGTTTTTTTGACGCAAAACTATTTTCGACTTACGGTGTTTTAGCAATGCGATTTTGACGCTAAGTCATTTTATGGGCATAAAAAATTACTTAGAGTAAAATCAAAGTGTTTTTAACACTTTGTGTAACAGTAACTGAATATCAGTAAAACAGTAAACTGATGAACTGTAAACTTGTATTTATGAACAATAAGCAAGCTGATATAAAAACTTAGCTGTTACAAAAGAGGAACGCTTCAGTTCCAGAAATCGATTTTCTATCTCAGAAAATCGCAGGTTCAGCACTGCTGTGCAATTACAGAAGAGATACTCGTTCTTCTAACCTTCACTCAAAAAAAACAGAACTGCTGTTCAGAAATTACAGAAAACAGAACTGCTGTTCTTTTCTGCTTACACTCATTCACTTCCTTGCTTAAATTACAGAACTGATGTGCGCTTACATTTATAGGAAAATAAATATCTGTTTTAAGCAATAAACTATTCAAAATATCTGCTGATAATTATCTGCGTATTTATTGCAGAAGAGGCGGTGAGGCGGTGATGACCTTTTACAGCAAAAAATAAGACGGCTGTCTGCAGGGGATTTAATTCTACAAAATATCAGGGAACTTTTACGGCACCGAACAATCTGAAATTAATTGCTGAAGATCAGATTTTGTTCTGCATTAATTGTTTGCAGTTGGAATTAAATTCCAACAAGGACAGCTCGTGAATGGTCTGTATTTTTGTAGTGGGGCTTATTCTTCTCAGGTCCAAAAAGGTGGTAAACTCCTTAAGAATTGCATGGAGGAAAATGTGACGAAGGGTTCAGAGATAAATCCTCGATTGGTGAAAAGCATTGCAAGGTAAAATTAATTTAATGGGGGGTGTTTGGTTGATTTTATTTTTATGATTTGGCAGGTGTTTTAGTTAGCTTCGTTCCTTTATTATTAGGATTTGAACATTGGTTTATTAATGATTTGAACATTAAATTTTATGGTCTATACCATGTTTTATAATATCGTCATGGCCAATTAAATTATCTTTAGTGGATTCTCTACTCACTTAAATTTTGATTAAAGAATTCATTCTATTTTGATTATGGATTTTGGAATGTTTTAAAAATATGATAGATTCAGATTAAATACTTTGGAATATTTCAAAAACCTAATTGAAAAGAGTAAAAAATTCCAAAATGTTCAGAGTTTTTATCAGTGTTAATGGAGTTTGTCTGATTTTGTCTGTGTATATGCATGGCTAGGGTTAAAAGGCTATCAAAGGCGACAGAGAATATTAGTGAGAATGCGCTGAAGAGTATACATGATTTAACAACTGGTGTAGTGAGAATATCTGCAAACAACTCCAAGGCTGGACAAAAATTCTTCAAAACGTTACCCGGGGAGATGTTTCTTGTTTCATGGGAGTCTTTCAGTACGTGAATACCTATTTCATTTTACGTGCAAAACATGTTTTCATCATCAAGTATTGTTATGATTTGGTTTGCGTTTGTAAATTGCAGACCAAATTATGGAGGCTGTGGAAGAGGCTGGGAAGGATGCTTTGATATCAACTTCTACGGTGGCAACAGACATTGTCAAACACAGGTGCGTGCAGGTATCTGGAGAAATGAACGACATTGTTGAAACATTGTAATTGCAAATAGATTTAAAATTAGTTATGACTAGGGTTTTCATTATTTGGTGTGCTTTGATTGCAGGTTTGGAGACGAAGTAGGTGAGGTTGCTCGTGACACTTTTGCTGTTGCTGGACATACTATGGCAACTGCAAGGAATATAGCCCAACTTCGGAATGTCATCAATCCTGCTTCATTTGGCTTGAAAATTCTCAGAAAAACCATAAAGAAAAGCTTGAAATGAACACTGTTTATTTGATATCCATCTCAACGCTTTGGGTTGAGATCGATCGATCGAGGAAGGCCTGACTTAAAATTCACAGGGTTTCCTAATCTTCTCGGAGTCTTTCTGAGTGAAATTAATCTAAGATGAGAGGGATGACTTCTGATATGATGTATATTTCTCATTTTTTTTAATGCATGATTTGTTTTTATTTCTCTCCGTGATTGCATACTTGAAGTTTTACATTAATTAATAGATATGTATTTCATTTTAAAGTAAACATCACTTTATAGAGGCCAATATAACTCAAATTGATACCTTTAAAGTAAGCATCCTTCTACCGAAGCCAATACAACCTCACTGAAGTGCTCATAAAACGTAACTAGCACCTTAGAAGTAGTTGTAACTTGTCCCTAGGAAAAAGTTTCCTTTCAAGTTGTTGCCATGCCATGATATAGTAGTTGATGAAATAGCTGTTTCCACGGTTGCAATAGCATATTATCTATAGATCTTGGTGCATGAATAATAAGAAATATATGTAAAAAGACTATCATGTATTTTTCATTTTCCATATAGCAGGTCCAATGAAAACCATTGAAAAGTAGTATTTTTATTTTTTTATTTTTTTATATGTTTACTTTTTTACTCTAAAAATAGTGAATCATTTACCATGGTTGACATCATTATCTTGAATCTTATTGGTTTTATTTTAAATTCTCATTTATCTTAGCATTTTTCACATTACTAGTGATCTCCTTTTCTTTTAGGGACAAAGATTTAAAATCCATGTCCTTTTCTTTCGGGGACAAGATTTAAAATCTTAAGGAATTTTTGTGATTCCCTCCATGTTTTTATAGAGTTGGTACTCCTCTTTCATAGCCATCTTTTAAAATAATTTACTCATAAAGAAATAAATTATTTAAAACTCCACACTTATGGGCAGACTAGGTGGTATGCTTCAAATATAGTGAAACAGATGATAAACTCAAAATAGAAATACCTAACTCATTCCATCACTCCCCATCCATTTATAACATGAGAAAATTTTATTGGAAACAATAAATAGAGACAAAATAAAATAATTGTCCAAATATTTCAAAGAAATTTAACTAATTTTGTTCATTTAAAATCATAAGATGCATAAAATAAAATTTATGGTAACTCGTTCTTTAATATAAACTTCATTGAAACCACAGTTAATTATATGAACTATGAAACATATATCTTTGAGAGTAAAATATATTACAAATTGGATTTTAAACTTAGGTAAAGTTTGGCCTCTCACGCCACACAAATGAATAAAGAAATGCATTTTTCCTTAACAGGCTGGGATGGGGTTCGTGTAGATTAATTAAATAGTATAATAACCTAGAAGAAAAGAGAAACGTAGTTAGGGATTGGATTTATAAATGAAAAAAAAATATTTAATAAAGTTGAATTATCAAATAACAAGAGGAAAAATGGGAAATTAACAATTTCAATTAAGGATCTTTTAATTTATTCTAATATATACTCCACATCCTGATATCTTGTTTAACCCTGAGTGTAAAGATATCTTCCTTGATTTCTTTTTCATATGCATGTAATTGATCAATGGTTACCCAATGGTAATTATTATCGGTAATTATTATCATTAATAACAATAGTACCTAACCATATCTTAGTCTCATTTTCTTGAAGGTTAGTGAGATAATTGAATCCATTGACCCATGATCTTCTTATTACACTAAGCTCTTCTTCTAATTGATAATTTGGTGTTCGTAAGGAACACTTCATTAATTGTCCCTTCAAGGTCTTTAACAATTCTAATTGCCTTAAATAAGGCATGACGTTTCATGTTTTTAATCTTCTTTGTAGCGTTGTCCTACAGTAGTGTCTTCTCCTAGTTGATTCGAGATAGATAGTTTGAGTTAACTTGAATTCTATGATGAACATTACGATATACACCTTATTCTTGGAGGACATTAGACATTGATGATCGAGTTAAAATTTCATGTGATGATGATTTATATAATTCTTACTTAAATTCTAGTTGAACTATGTTGATGGTTATGATAATAGTTAATATTGATTATTTTTATGTCACTTAGCATACATATATTTTGATGACTTATTTTATGATTAGAGGTCATTGACAATTGTCTAAGTGTGTGAAAGGAGGCACATGTTGAATCATCATGTAAGGGATGATGATTTTGGTTTTCTTATATACACTGATGAGTTGTTAGTAGGTACAGGTTACATGTTTAACTAATGACTCAAATATGGGTAATGGGGTTGTATGGAATATATTGTATTTCTTGGTTAGGTAGGGGCTAATTTTCTTGGCTCCACTAGCTAGTACTCCAATCATGGTTTGGGTTGGAAGGTTGGAAACCTTCACCTTGAAGTGGCATGATGTTGTGAGGGTTGGACCATAGATTCAATTAGTCACAAGTTTTCACTAAGGATTTCACATCAAGGAAGACACCTTGATTCTTGTCCACCATTAGTCTCACAACAAGGGGAAACCTAGATTTAAAAGTTGTCTTTATTGTCATGCATATGTTCCTCTAATTAGTCATGTGATATTTGAAGGGAAAGTGTTGTAGCACCTTGGAACTTCAAGAAATTTCTTAAAGGGTACAACCAGCTTACCATCCTTGGTATAGAGATACTTGATGGGAAAGTGTTACAACACCCTTGTAACTTCATGATGAATTTCATGAAGGGAACAACCAACTTGATGCCCTTAGTATCCAAAATATTGAAAGGTAAATTTAAATCTCAAGTTAGTGGACCAAAGAATTAAGCTTAAGGATTTATAATTACAAGGGAATTGAGGATTTCTATGTGGAGTTCAAATGAAGGTAGGTTGAATAAAAACATGGAGGAGTTGCAACAAGGGTTTATGATCTCATGTGGCAACTAGGGAAACTAATCACATACTATGGCATGTGCAATTTGGTCATGCAGTGTGGTTTGGTTACTTAGTTGTAGTTTGAATACTCTTCCTATCTAGCTATGTGAAAAGACACTCTTTTTTTTGTTTTACTATGTTTATCTTGCCTCTTGTTCCCTCTATCAATGATCTTTCTTTCAAGATTCCTACAATGTCCCCCAATTTTTAGTAGACAATATTGGATAGGTAGCCTTATTGTTGTTGCAAGTGGATTCCCTTGGATAGGTAGGATGGATGATATGGATGCTAACCTATCACCATGGTTGATGTACCTAGAGGAATTTCTCAATTATTAGCTAAACAAAAATGACTCTCAAGAGATTTAGGCTTTGCCTTCTAGCCTTAGTACCAAGCAAGATGACCGCTAGGGAAAATTACATATTGACTTAGGACTCTCACAAGGTGGCACTTTGGGAGCGACTGGGGGGTGAATAAACTAGATAGTTGATCCCCTTCCATTTGGTGTATCAGTGATCCTTCCTCTTGTGGATTTAGTGCCAAGCATAAAAAATCCATGGAAGGCTTGTCACAACAAATTTCTTACAAGCAGGGCTCTCAACAATCATACATGGAGTGGCACAGATGTTACCCCTCTTGCTCAAAATTTTCTACCATCCTCTTCCTAGCTAGCAAGAAATTATCCTCTAGTTCCTTCTACACACATCACTTTGTCTGAGGGTTTTAGTTTCAGTGAGGGATTCCATCAAAGAGAGGTTTTATTGGTCTATCACACCTCTCTTGGTTCCTCTATCTATTCCCTACCTTGTAATTTTTTAAGCAATATTATCGCCTCTATAGAGGAAGTGAGCCATATTAACAAAGGAATTTGGAATAAAACCCCCTAAAGAGACAATTGTTTCAACTCCTAAAGAGGTTTCACCACATTAGCCTAGTTAGGTAGCCTCAAGCAAGCAGAAAAAGGATGGATGCATTAAGTTGGTTGAACAGGCTAGGGTTCCACTAGTTCTAGGGGAGGATGTTACAATGCACCATGCAAAGGAATTTTCTTGCAAATATTTGGTTGGAAGACTATGGGTAGATAAATTTGGATCCCCCTTCCTAAATTGATGGCACAAGCTTTTCTTGAGAGATGTAGGGAACTCCTTAGGAACTTACCTAGGTCATGATAACTCATATATAACATCATGAGACAAATCTATGGTAAGGATTTTCATAAACATAGACTTATGAGGTATTTTTTTTGGGAGATGGTAATAGGTTGGGAGGAGTACATGCCTTTGGTCCTCAACTATGAAGGTTATCGATTCTAATGTTGGATATTTCACTAGCATGGGAATCTCGTCATAAATTGCACTCTCATCCCAAAAGAGGGCTAATAGAACCCTTGGTCTAATTTTAAAGAGCATACCACCACATTAGGCACTCTTAGAGGCAAAGGAGTTCTTAAGAAAATGAGTTATTAGATATCAATCCAACACTAAAATTCCAACCCACTTTGGGACGATAAATATTGTTGAAGAAAGCATTCACATAATAGGACACTCTGAACCATGACAGTGGATCTCTACCCTCTAAAGGTACATTGTTAATTATCCCCCATTCCTTTTCTTTTTTACATCTCACTTTTTCCCAATTGATGGATTATGCAAACTTTGGTAATTTAAACCTTCCACCTTCCACGGGCCTATCTATGTCTAGTGTTCCCCCCTCTTATGGATGTTGGAAATACTAAGAGGGGGATGAATCAATATTTCATAGATTTCAATTGTTTAAGTATCAACTGTTTAAGTATATAAAGGGAAGTTACAACTAGAAGGACTACAAACCCAATTTTTACAAGATCCCACTCAAAGTAGGTGACAACCTATTGAAGGAAGCTACAACTTCCTTCCCTAGCATCACCTTGCCACCCTATAGAATGCTAGATAAAATAGAATTTCTTGGGCTCCTATACCAGGGACAATGACCCAGTTATAACAACATCCAAATTTTATAAAGAAAGCTTCATACCTTAGATCATCAATACCCTTGTCTTCAACAACTTGCTCCAAGACTTCAGAATAAGCACCAAAGGTCATCTCCAACTCTACTTTAACAATTGTCTTCAAAATCTACTCCAAGTCTTCCTTGGGTTTTTCCTAGAAGGGATTCACAGGCCTGCTCAAAATTTCTTCTCTTAATTCTTATATGCTCCTTCAATTGTTGGGCCAAAATATGTTACAAATAAGGCTTTAAGAGATCCTCGAAAAAGGGTCTCCAAAATCTACTCTAAAGTCACTCAAAATGTAATTCAAAATGTATCCAAGTCAACTCCAAAAAAAATGCTTCAACGGGTGTCCAAGGCTACTTCAAAAGAGGTCTACCAGGTTTGCTACAAAAACATCCCAAGTTTTGCCAAACTTTTCTTCGAGAAATCAAAGGTCTACTATAGGATACTTGCTAAATTTTCTCTCAAAAGTTTGAGACTGTTAGATGCTATAATCCTTCGGGATTATGGTTAAAATTACTTATTTGTAAAATTAGGTGATGTAATGAATAGTTGGTTGGGTAAACTAATAGCCCACATGTTTTCATTATAATAAATATCTCTCATTTCTTAATGAATATACATTGGATTTTTTCACATGATCCTCAGTCTGACATGGTACCAAAGTTGAGTGCTCCCCATGCAGGAGAGAAAGGAGACGGTGTCTATTGTTGAACATGAATGTGAACATGTTCTTAAGATGAATGTAGTTTTGATTGAAAAATTAGTGTTGGTAAATGTATTCATTTTCATACACTTTAGTTTTTTGGTATTTACTATGTGTAAGAAATTTCTGAATGATTGTTAATTTGATGAGATTATCATTTATTAATTTTATCAATGGAAAATTTGTTTAAAGTTTGTAAATATATGTGTATGGAAGGCTAAATTTCATAATGCAATTTTGAAAATTAAATAGTACGTAGAAGGCGAGCCAAATGGTTCAATGTATATACTTTATTTTTTTCTTGTTATTCCTTTAAAATATAATATTAAAGCCTTTTAGTAATCATCTATGTAAAGAACATGGCAGTGGAAGTTGCAAGGTTGTGTTGTTATCAAATGTTATTATTGTTGTAAGGTTTTGTTTCCAGGGATGTATTGTATTGTTATAGAAGTCTTATGCCATATACATTGTTGTTATCTAGTGTATGGTTGAGTGTGATTTGTTTTGATGTCATAATGCCATGTATGTATGCAAATAGAATTGATTTGTTGAGTGAGTATGGTGTGGCTGAGTGAGTGAATATATGTTGTTGATATGTATAACTGAGAGCATCTATATGTCATGTAATGTATTTTTGGTGTATGCCTTATATCAATATGTTATTGTTATAGTGGGATACAAGTATTTGTATGGAAATTAGAAGTATTATTGAGTCACGACTCATCTATTATACTTAAGTTTATGTTGTTACTTTGTGTTGATAGTGAGAATGTGTTGTTTGTGTGAGGTCATGATAAATATGATGTTGTAGATGTTTGTTGATGATATTTGATACAGAGTTTGTATGGGAAATAATTTGGTTGCGCGAAGTTTTAGTTGATGTTTTGTGTTTTCGGGTCTAATATGAAAATGGATGAAAGGGTGGCCCACAATTATTGAGTAGGATGGGGCCTCTGGCAAGTTGCCATTTGTTGATATAGGGAGATGGGGCTTCCTAGCTAGTAGTGGCCAACAAGTAGTTGCACAAGGATTTTGTGTTTCTTTGGGTCATCTACACAAAGAACACAATGGTGAAAGATGGTTTGTTCATCTAGAAAGGATTTCTCCAATGAAGAATTATTATGAACTTTACAATGATATTCCAAATGTTGAGGGGGGGGGACCCAATTCTAGGTAAATATTTGGGATATCCCTCTTTGTAACCAGAACCAGCTCCTCATGAAGAATTTCTGGAACTTTCTTCAAACTTAGATGATGTTATAAGAAGAACTAAGATGTTGAACATTGATGACGCTACACCTTCAGAGGATCCATCTAGTCCTTCTCCAAAACAACCAAAGTGGTTGATAAAGGGACTTGATAATGTCCATCCTAATGAGATCAAAAGTCTGGGGCCAAGAGGTCTACAAAAGATGACAAAGGAGGTGCAAACTCAAGTGATATAGATGACTTAAATACTTTGTATAATTCTGAACTGAATATTTGCGGTAACTTTGAACCTACTTTATTCTAATAAGTTGTTTCTCATGATGAATGGAAAGAAGCCATGTAGAAGGAATATGATTCACTTATAAAAAATGGGACTTGGAAGTTAGTGGACCCTCCAAAAGAAACCAAACCAATTGGCTGCAAGTGGTTCTTCCAAAACAAGTATAAAGGAGACATCTCACTTGAAAAGCACAAAGCAATGCATGTGGTAAAAGGATTTGAACAAAAATAAGGTGTTGACTATGAGGAAATCTTCGCTTCCATAGCAAAATGGGTCATCATCCAAAACATATTCTCTTTCACATCATAGAAAGGATTGAAAATCCATTAGATGGATGTGATTATAGATTTCTTGAATGGGGATTTGAATGAAAATGTCTTTTTGTCTCAGCCTGCAGGTTTTTTTTATGAAGGGGAAAGAAAAAAAATCGATGCAAGCTCATCAAATTTTTGTATGGTCTAAAATAGGCACCATGAGCTTGGTTTGAAAATCTAACTGAACATATTCTGAAACTAAATTTCAAACATTACAATCTTGGTGTTACAACTTTTTTTTTCAAAAATGTTGGAAAAACAATTATGTATCATGCAGTATATGTAGATGAAATGTTAATAGTAGGAAACAATGAAACTTATATTCCATCCATGAAGAAATATTTGAAGAATTTTTGAAATGACAAATTTGGGACATATTTATTACTACTTGGGAATTGAAGTCAATCAAAATCCAAAATACATATTAATTTCCCAAAAAATAAGTATGATGGAAAACTACTAAAGAGATTCGATATGG
This sequence comes from Pinus taeda, assembly GCA_000404065.3. Taxonomy (NCBI): domain Eukaryota; kingdom Viridiplantae; phylum Streptophyta; class Pinopsida; order Pinales; family Pinaceae; genus Pinus; species Pinus taeda. The sequence continues at coordinate 10,105 of APFE030831877.1, forward strand.
CAGTTTTCATCCCTCTCTCTACTCCAATGGATCTAAACTTAAATCTTACCTCAAAAGAAGGGAATGAATTTGAGGATGCAACCAAGTACATATGATCCGGATTTAAACAGGAACGCAATAGATTACAGAGATAACCATAAATACAGAGATGCGATAACCATAAATAAAGAGATGCAGCGGAAATAACACTTCATTTCATTAATGGAAAATATCGAAATATGCTTACAACCAGAATTGAAAATAAACAAGCTAGGACGATGGTAGCTTATCTCTGAGAAGAGATGTGCGGCTACATGTCTCTGAACTGTTCCGAACTTGTGTTACAATGAGGCTCGAAGGCCTATTTATTATTGAGAAACAATGGAAAACCCTTC
>APFE030831905.1:0-10720 GCA_000404065.3 Pinus taeda
TACAAGATGCATTATGGCTCTGGTTGGAACTCTCCCTCTGGTTCCACCTACAATACAAACCAATAAATCACATGATCAGCATCCTGCACATATATCTTAAGCAATGAAACATGGAAAACATAATGGACTTTCATTGTTAGCAACAGTGCAAGTATGTAGGCCATTGGTCCAATCCTCTCAATGATCTTACAAGGCTCACAATATGAAGGTGCCATCTTGGCACATGATCCAATCCTCAAGGAGCTCGTCTTGGTATTGAAGTGCAAGTACACATGCTCTCCAACTTGAAGGTCCTCGAATTCTCTATGCTGATCCGCATAACTCTTTTTCATATCATGTGTTTCCTTTAAGTTCATTTTTATAACCTACATCTCCTACTCCATCTCTGCCAACATATCAAGTCCAATTAGTACCATGTTCATTGGATCAGTCCAACTGATAGGATTATTACAACTCCACTCATAGAGAGCCTCAAATGGACTCATCTTCAAGGATGCTTGATACCCATTATTATATATGAACTCTAGCAGTGGAAAATATTCCTACCACTTCCTATTTTGATGCATGACATACATCTTCAACATATCTTCAAGAATCCCGCTAACCCTCTTAGTTTATTTATTTGCCTATGGCTGATAAGTTGTATTGAAAGCTAACTCTATCCCCAAGTTTGCAAACAACTCCTTCCAAAACTTGGAAGTGAACTTGGCATCTCCATTTGATATAATATTCTTGGGAACTCCATGAAATCTCTCTATCTCCCTGATGAATATCTAAGCTACTTCATTTAGAGATTTGATAGAGTTGCAAAAACTCAAGAAATTTAATCTAAAATCAAGAGACACAATTCTACTCTCTTGATCTGCAAAATGAAATTCATAATTTAGAAAAACATGCAATAAGAAAAACCAAAAATACACAGTGATTTCTAGGGGAACCCAATTGGGAAAGACCCCTCAAGCATTTTTGCATTAATCAATGAATTGAGAAACTATTATAATTGCTAGCTCCAACTCTAAGCTCAACCTACAAAAGAATTGATTATTCTCATGCTCAATGAACAAGCTCTAGCGAACACTTCACCAAATATTTGCTCACCAAGGCCCTTGTTTCCTTGCACAAATCCTAAGGAAATTATCCCCTATTATTTAGGAATCTCCTCCAAAATGATTACGCAATTCCCAAAGGATTAATCATTGATTGCATGCAACACATGTACACTCAACACTAGTTTACAATTGATGTTACACTGCCTTGGAATCTCCACCATAACTAAGAAATTTGAATTCCTTGCATGCATGAGCTATTTTGGTTGATTTATCAGTTTATTGGATGATCTCTAAGATAAATTGTTGTCCCACTGCACAACTAACCCCCACTAGTTCTATTAACTGTTAGAACTAGTTTCACTGAGTACAACTGGAAATAACTGAACTAAATTTCTATAAATTGGTAATCACACATGCATAACTGAACTCCAAGCCCTTAACTCAAATTTATTAAGCTAACTGAGTGACAAGAGTCATGTCACCTCAGTTAACTGCCTCCAAGTTGTCTGTTGATGTCAAAATTTGGAATTTTCTCAATTTGACCATGGCTAAGCCAACTTGAGCCTTTCTTGCTACACTTCTCAACACTCCATCTTAGCAAGAAAGGGATTATCAACCACCCCTATCCTACACCTATGGAATTTGAAATTTCCTCTTAACAAATCCTTTGTCAAGATCTCAACATCTTGTTCCTTAGTCGTAATGTATTGTAGCAACATTATCCTCCTCTACACACAATCTCGTAAATGATGATATCAGATATCTATATGCTTGTATTGATCATGAAATACTAGATTATCATAGAGGTTAATGCAGCTCTGATTATCACAATATATCACATTTTAATCCATCTCCTGACCAAACAGTCCCACAAGTATATTTTTCATCTAGATCACCTCACATATTGCTTGACTTGCAGCCATGTATTCAACTTTTACTGAGTTAAGCACCATAGACCTATGCTTCCTACTATACCAGGAAATTGTTGCAAACCCAACATTGAAAATTGCACTTGATGTAATCTTTTGTTTGAATGGACTCCCTTCCCAATCTACATCTATGAAGCCATGCATCTTTAGTCCCTCTGTCTGTTTGTACCATAATTCATATTGGGTAGTGCCTCTGAGGTACCGTAAAACATACTTTGTTGCCTTTCAATACAATTTGGTCGGACTAACCATAACTTAGCTCAACTAGTTGATTTCATAGCACATATCTAGTTATGTTTTCACAATATACATTAGTGAACCCCATAGTTATTGGTAAATGATAGCACCAACCTCTTCACCTAAAGTGGCATTCTCCTTCCTCCAGTTGGTCACTAGAGTTGTATACATGGGCTTACAACTCTCCATGTGAAATCTCGGTAGTAATTTTAGTGGCATACTTTCCTTGAGACACAAAAGATTCCCCATCACCTTTCTATAATTCTAGCATGAGGAAGTAGTGCATGAGACCCATGTATTTTATCTCAAATTCCCTTGCAAGGTTCTCCTTGCAAGAGCTAAACAGCGGCTCATCACCTATCAATATTAAATCATCAACATATGAAACAATGATAAGAAATTTAACTTCTACCAAAATATGATATAGGTTTACATCCGTTTTACTTTGGGTGAATCCCAATCCAATGAGATAACAATCAATCCAAGTGTACTAAGCTCAGGGTGCTTGCTTGAGACCGTACAATGCTCACCGAAGTCTGCACACATGAGACTCCCAATCAAATGTATCAAAACCTTATGGTTTCTCTATGTACACTTCCTCCTCAACAACACCATTGAGAAATGTTGTTTTCACATCCATGTCATGGATCTTCCACCCCATCTACACAGTCAGTGCAAGAATTGATCCAATGGATGAATACCTTGCTACAAGAGCAAAGCCTTCATAATAGTCAATTCCCTCAACTTGAGAGAATCCTTTGGCCAAAATCTAGCCTTATACTTCTCTATGCTTTTTCTATTGCATTCTTAACTTTAAAGATCCATTTCAAGCCCACAATTGATTTTTTTTTCGGTCTTGGACCACTTCCCAAACATTGTTCTTTATGATGGATTCATATTATTCCACCATTGTATCAACCCAAACTAGTTGCTCAACTACTTCCTTAAAAGGGGATGACTCAGTCTTTGCAATCTCAGTCGTTAGATCCATGTAGCCAGTGTACCTCTCAGGTGACCTCCTTTGCCTGCAAAAATTTGAAGGAGTTCCCACATTCTCCCTCACATCTTGCACTAGTATTTTAGTTTCCCTCATTCTTTTTCTACCTTCTCTATATGGATATGCTTGAATGGATGTCTCCACTTTTCCTCCTTTCTGCTCCTCCATTTGTGGTTGCTCCACAACTTCTTGAGGCTCCTCCTTTTGAGCTAAAATATCCTCTTCTCGTGGGATTTGAAGCTCCCTCTTAAGGGAAAATCTTATTTCTTTATCCTCATCAAATTTTACATCCCTTCACACAATTGTTATTTCGATGGAAGGTAAGTACACCTGGTAATTGTGTGGAGTTTCAGTGTAACCCACAAAAACTCCTAACTCTATTGTTGGTTCAAGTTTCTTCCATGAATATTTGGAGACATGGCAATAAATAGAGGTTCCAAAATTTTGAAATGAGACACATCTGGCTTTCTCCTCGAGAAGGCCTCCTTTAGTGTAATCATACCAATAATCTCATGAGGACTCTGGTTCTGCAAGTAGATTGTTGTGTTTTTTCTAAGGAAAAAATCGTAATTTTATTAATGAAAAAAAAATTACATGTTGCATATGCTAAGGCACACTACATCGACAAGTACATGACTACATATCAAAGGTTCAAATAAAAACAAACTAATATGCATATGGAGAGAGAATTCATGCTTTTCTCCCTTTCTTTTTCTCTACCTTGCACCACTCCCCTTGTGACGACGATGAAGAAATAAGAGCAATTTGATTGCCAACATCAGGTCTTACATTGTCCTTGTTTGAATCTAAGGTGTCTAAAGTATGTATGCATTTGATTCCACTGGTATCCATTTCTTCTGGAATATTTGTCGAGTAGTAATATGGTTCAATTGGATCTTGTGGGTTATTCTCCTGTAATTTTGGTTCTTTGGCTGTTTGATTGTTCTCATTAGGCGTGGGTTCTTCCTTTGCTTCTTCCTCCTCCTTATCAAACTCAGGTGGGGGGAGTTGCAATGCTTTGGGTTTTTTCCCAGTCTTCTTATTTCTTCGAGTGTCTTTCTTGGCTTCAGGTCATGTATTTTGTAGGTGTCCTATTTGTCAACAGATTCTACGTATGAAGGTTGTGTTTTCATAATCTAATATATGTGTCTAGTTCCATTGTTTGTGAATCAGTTGTATTCTATCCAGTAAGCCTTTGTTGAGATCTACTTCAACACAAATTCATGCAAATGTGAAGAATATTTCCTCCAATCTTCATAAATTGTTATGTTACGTGCCTCTACCCAGAAATGTAGTGGCAGGCCTTGGTCATGTAGTATAGCTCTTGCGGCTCCCACAATGATTTGGTTTTTTCTCTCAACTACCCCATTAAGTTATGGGTTGTGGGGAGCTATCAGTTCTTTGAATTCCTTCTTTGGCACAAAATTCTTTAAATTCATTCGAAGCATACTCATCTCCATTGTCATTCCTAAGAGACTTCACCTTCTTGTCAGTCTCTTTCTCAACTAGTGCCTTGAATTCTACAAATGTTAAGAATCTCTCATCCTTCTTCTATGTGAAGAATATCTAGCTCTTTCTTCAGAAACCATCAATAAAATAACATATTATTTTTGTCTATTAGCAGAGGCTCTCGAGAAGGGTCCACAAGCATCAAAGTGGACTCTCTCCAAGACTACATTTACTTTGTTGTCATGATCATGGAATGTGGAATTTACATACTTCCCCAAGGAATGTGGAATTTACAACCCTTGCAAATATCTTGTTGCTCAAGTGATCCTTTAGGGAGGCCATTTGTTATTTTTTGCATAATTTTAAGGGATCCATGGTGAAAATGACCAACTCTTCTATTCCAGAGTTCACCAACACCTTGACTATACACTTTCTCTACCTTTCTTCTTAATACAGTGCAATATTCCACGTCAAGTTTGTACAATTTCTTCACACGAACCCCATTCTGATTCACCTTCCCAGTAGCGAGGTTATGCAATTAGCTCGCAAAATAGAATAAAATATAGATCAATGACATAAAAATTATCCTCTTTGAGGGGAAAATTTCATTTACATTACACAAATGAAAGATACTTAGATGATACAAATGATAAGACCTCCTTGGTATATATAGGAGTCTAAGGGTCACAATATAATCAGAGCCTACATAATAATAATAATGTAAGGGAACAACAATAACAATAGTGGGCTTATATGGGGAACAACAATAATAATATGGGACTACACTAACAATACCAATAAGGGGAATACACAAGTATTATAGGGATGCTTCTATATAAAATTCTCATCCTAAGGAATCTTCAGTGAGTAAGTTCTTCCACTTAATGAGAAACTTTGATATTAATCGATTCCATAGTTTTTGGGTTCTTATTCCCGTGACTGCTTCAAGCTCAAATATGAGTTTTCCTTCTTCGTCAAGTTCTGGCAACATTTTTTAAACTAGGAGCTTTTCACTGATAACCTTATTTAAGCATGAAACATGGAAAACTTGGTGTACTCAAGAAGATGCAAGCAACTCCAATTTGTATGCCATAGTACCAATATTTTGCAACACCTTGTAAGGACCATAGCACTTGGGTGATAATTTATTATCCTTCTTAGCTTGCTTGAGGGACATTTGTTTGTATGGTTGCAGCCGTAAAAATACACAGTCACCTACATCAACACTTCTTTCACTGTGATGTTGATCTTCCTATTGTTTCATTTGATTATGTGCCAGGGTGGGGTTATCCTTTAAGAGTTGTAGAACTTGTTGTTTATGCTCGATGTGATCTTCCACTACTTTCACCTTAGAATTTTCTCTTAAATATGATGTGATGGATGGTGAATGATATCCATAAAGTACCATAAATGGGGTCATTTTTGCCGCAGTATGGAAGAAATTTTTATAACACCATTCAGCGAAGGGTAACCACATTACCCATTTTGTTTTTTTATCATATACAAAGCAATGAAGAAATCCTTCCAAACATTTGTTCAATATCTCAGTTTTCCCATCATATTGAGGATGATAAGATGTGTTATGAGCTAATTGAGTACCAAGACAAGAAAATAATTTTGTCCAAAAATTTCCAGTGAAAATGGGATCTCTCTCACTTACAATAATATTTGGGTTTCCATGTAGCTTTTGAATTGTTTCCATAAATGCAATAGCAGATGTATTGGCTTTAAAAGGATGAGATAGTGCACAAAAGTGTGCATAATTGACAAGTCTATCAACTATCACCATGATGACACTCTTTCCTTCAGACTTGGGTAAAACTGTGATAAAATCCATTGAAACCTCCTCCCAACGTTGGATTGGAATGGCTAAAGGTTGTAAAAAACACGAGGCCTTAATTTTCTTAACTTTATTTTGTTGGAAAATTAAACATTCTGCCACAAAATTCTGAATATCATATTTAAGGGCATCCCCAAAAAATTCCTTCATTATCCTGTAGTAAGTTTCTAGAAATCCTAAGTTCCCTCCTAAGGGGGAGGTGTGCAATTCAAAATTAATCTTTTGCTTGAGTTGGGAATTATTACAAAGATATAAGTGATCTTTGTACCATAATGAATCATTTTTCCAGCTAAATGTATTAGATGTATTGGGATCTTGTTGTAACTTTTGAATGAGTGTACACGCCTCTTCATCATTCTTCCATTCATCCCTTGTTTCGATTATCCAGTCAGGTTGGATAATATAAATGGCACAAACCAATGCTTCCACATCCTCATCCTTTCTTAAGAGTGGCACAAACCAATGCTTCCACATCCTCGTCCTTTCTTAAGAGTGGAACAAACCAATGCTTCCACATCCTCATCCTTTCTTAAGAGTGCATTTGCAACAACATTTTACTTCCCTTTTTTAAATAGATGATTTCAAAGTCATAACCCAACATCTTCGTGACCCTTTTTTGCTTCTCTTCTAAAGATAAGCTTTGTTCCAAAAATCATTTGAGACTATCATGATTTGTTTTTACATTGGAGTGTCTTCCCATTAGGTATGGTCTCCATTGCTTTAGTGCATGTAGTAATTTCAACATTTCCTTCTCCTAAATAGGTTTGTGTAAATAATTTCCTTTAATTGGACAACTTTCAAAAGTAATGGGTCTTCCTTCTTGCATTAAAAAATCACCAATTCGATTTCCTGAGACATCACAGTCCACAATAAAGGTTTTATGTAAAGTCTAGCTTATATAAGACCAACACTTGGCGCATTGCCTCTTTAAGATGTTCAAAGGCCTTAGGTTCTTCTAGAGTCTGACAAAATGCATCTTTCTTCAGTAATGTTGTTAGAGGTGTTGTTATTCTCCCATAATTCTTAACAAACTTTTGATAATACCTTGTCAACCCGAGAAATCCTCAAAGATGCTTTATGGTTGTGGGGATTTTCCATTCCTTAATGGATTTAATTTTGTTAGGGTCTACCTTAACACCCTCATGAGATACAATATGACCCAAATATTCCACCTCTTGTACATCAAAGAAACGTTTTGAGTGTTTTGCATATAATTGTTTCTCCTCCAATAGTTTGAACACCCTATCAACATGTTGAACATGATCCTTCCAAGACTTGTTATATATTAGTATATCACTAAAAAATACTAACACAAATTTTCTAAGGAAGGGTTTGAAAATTAAATTCATCAAACCTTGAAATGTGGAAGGTGCATCAGTAAGGCCAAAAGGCATGACCAAAAATTCATAGTGACCCTCATGACTTATGAACGTTTTTTTTGGAATGTCTTTAGTCTTCATTCTAATTTGATGATATCTTGAACAAAGGTCTAGCTTGGTGAAGTAAATTTCTCCATGTAATTTATCCAAAACAGCATCAATGACAAGAATGGGAAATTTACCTTGAATACTGAGCTTGTTGATTTCCCTATAATCTGGACACATGTGCCATGATCCATCCTTCTTGTGCACCAATGCTACTGGAGTAGAGAAATAACTTTGACTAGGTTGAATTATAACCGCCTCTAACATTTCTGCAACCATATGTTCAATTTCACTCTTTTGAGCATAGGGATATCTGTAAGGTCTTATGTTTGGAGGAACACTTCATGGAATCAAATGAATACCATGATCATGATCAAGAAAAGGTGGGAGTACTTTGGGAGTCTCAAATACCTTGGAATGATTGTCCAAGACTTTTTGGAGATCTGAAGAGATATATGATTTCGATGTTTAAACCTCTAGTGAGCATAATTGTGTAATTACGCCTCATTGTTCTTTCTTCATAAGCTTTGTTGTGCCATCAGAAACAATGTAAACTTTGAAACAGGAACTATAAACTCAAAACGAGAACTCTAGCAAAAAAACCCCGAAAAAACATCAAACATGTGCTAAAAACGAAAGTGTGTATATTGAAATGATGATTTTTGTTTTTTAGGGTCAATTTTGAACATGTTTTAAAAATGGCAGTGACTACAAAATTTTCGTGCAAAATATAGCTTGAAAACGAAAAAGTGATGATACTCGAACGATGATTTTTTTTAGGGTCAATTTTCAAACTTTTTAAAAAGTGCTAGTAAAACCAAATTTTTATGTGCCAAACAAAGTTGTTATGAGGAAAAAAACACATTAATGTTTTTGGTAGAATATCATTTTTCTTTCCTAAGTATAAATTCAATATGTTCTCAACCATAACATGCTAGATACAAAAGAAATTGAAATTTTTTCAACTATAAAATTAATAAACCATGACATTATGAACAAATTACATCACTAAATGAATTCAAAAGTCATTATTTGTATATTGAATAAAACATACATTATATCTCTAATTTAATATTGCATTGTAGATGTTTTAAACAATAAAAATTATCATAATTAAGACATATAATCCAACAACATAAAAATGCCTCATAACTTCTCATTTAACACCATATGGAAATCATAAATTTTATTTCAAGGTACGATGCATATATCGGTTATATAAACTGTCTTAAACAATTATTCAAAACCACTCATATTTTCTTGCACACCATCAGAATTCACATCTTCAGATGAGTGACTGGATGCTGACAAAGATGTTCCATATTCTTCTCTTTCATCAACTAGTGCCCCATCTGAGTCCACATGCATGCCCATCATTTCAGGTTTCAAAATTCTTCTAGATCTACGACTGGTTTCAGCAAACTCCCATCTCAACATTGTTCCTTCTGGTAACAACCTTTTCAGAATCTTTATCGTCTTGAAGTGAAGAGTTCCTCTCTTTGTTAAATTGAAGTCATAAACAAGTATGTCAACATCCTCCAATTTTAATATGCCTGTGCGGCGACGATTTATATTTGTACCCTTTCTTTTTCTCTTTTTGCCATTTTTTTTGTCAACTACCATCTCTAGCTTATACACACGATTGAATGGGTGTGTATTTTTGGCATACCAGTGTACTTCAACAGTTGTAACATCCTCATTTTCTATAAAGACCTTTATAACTTTAGCAACCCAGAATGGATAGCTATTGGGATCTCCATCTGTTAGCACTGCGATCATGCAACCCTCCTTAATATCTTGCACTGAACCCCTGTAAAGGTCTTCCATGGCTTCACGTTGTGCATGAGATCTTTTGGAACCAATATACATCTCTCTTTCCTCTGCCTGTGAAGAATTAATAATACCTTGAGATTGTTGTTGCTCAACAATGTTTATTTCCTCATGTTAATTCGACACATTTTGTGGCCCAATAAATGGATTTTTCAAAGGTATATCTTCATTTGTTGTTGTTGAAATGATATCACTTTGATTATTGAAAAATGACTCCCACCAAACTGAATTAGCAATGTCAAAGTACTCATATGTATATCTAATACATTTTTTAATTTCTTCCAAGTAATCAAAATAATTTATATCTCTATTTTGTCTACGTGCATTATGAACTTCACCAATTGATTGTAATAACAAAATTTTTCATGCAGATATTGGATGATCTAGAATGAACTTCAAAAATTGCAACCCTGATGAAGGTGCCTATTCTGTAGTAGTTGAATACTTCTTGCCCCATATTAGTGTTTTCCCATCAATTTTTTTGATACGAAATTGATGTTGGAAGCTAACGTCATTAAGTTGTTCAATGCGTTTCCCCTCACCATAAGATCCCAAAATAAACCTTCGCATGTCAACATTTTCTTCCAACACATCAAAAGTAGGCTCTAGCATGTATGATTTCTTAATACATTCAATTTGTGATGGCAAGCTCCCAGCTTCCTTCCTCCTCAATGTGACTAAAAAATGTTGAACATCTTATCAATATGGTCATGAGTGTGCCCAACAAGAAGGAAACCAACCTTTACCTTTTGAAAAATTCTCAATTCAACAAGCATGTTTAGATATCCAAAAACAACCTGATTTTTGTTTTCACGGCAAGTTTTGTCCAATTGTAGATACAAAACTTTAGGAAGATTACTAGACCAATGAGAAATCACATCATGAATTATGGTTATGGTCAGATTTGCATAATTATGAATATTTGGAGCTGTGAAGTACACCCTTGGCAACATTTTCCCATTGAA
>APFE030831922.1:0-24567 GCA_000404065.3 Pinus taeda
ACTGCTATTCTTGAGTTTAGAAATAAAACTCGCATTACCAATAGGTCTATTCATCCATTTTATTATAGTGCCTACATCATAGATACTCTTTGTTTTAACTCCGAATTTCCTGTGCTGGGGTGGAGATGGACTCCACAAGACCCCATGCTGATTCATATCTATCACCAGAAGTTGTGGAAAGCCCATTATAAAGACCACCTGTATCAAGTTTGTAATGGTTTTATGTTGCCCATTTACTATGCAATTTTTGACAAGCCTTCTCCGAAGATTTCCTCATAAGCAGATATTGACCTAACCGCCCTAGGAAACTAGTTTGGAGAGGATAAATTTACATATATAAGAGTTTTCGGCAGCCTTGCCAGGCCTCATGTCCTTCCCTTGTACATACCCGACAAACTATTGGCTAGAGAAATAGCCTATCAGATTACGTCCGCAGGAGCAACCAAGACTCTGAGGAATTAAAAGAAGCAAGTTTGGCCTCCTTTTCCTCTAAGGTGTGGTGTTTACGCTCTGCATGACTATAAGCATGCAGAGAAAGAAGCAGAAAGTTAAATATACTGAATCTTGCCACCCTTCCTAATAAGCGATTTGACCCAAGAAAAATTGTTTATAATGTACTTGAACAGGCAAAACTGACAAAGTTTGAACATAAAGAAGACGAGTTTGATAACCTATTTTCTTCAGCAGAGTCATTATTTCAGGTCCAAAAACTAGCTAAAACGAGATATCACGACGAAGGGTTAGTGGAATTCAACAAACTCAGAGAGCAGAGGTTGCAAACTCTGCCTCTGGATTTACTAGCTACTCCCCCGATGACACAACCAAGCGAGCCTGAACAGTGACTCACCGACGAACCTCCTGCTACATCAAAAATTCTTGAGGAAGTCCAGAGAAAAGAGCAGGAGGAAGTATAGAGGAAAGAACAGGAGGAAGCACGAAGGAAAGAGCAAGAGAAAATACATGAGAGGAACAAAAAAAGGAGTAGGATAAGGGCAGCAAGGATGTGAATAAGGATACCTAGATTGATCCAAAATTGCTCCAAGAATGGCAGCAATTTGACTCCATCATAAGCAATCTGGAAAGATCAAAAGATGCCAATACACCCAAAGCAACAAATACACAAGATACAACATCAAAAAATATTCCAAGTGAAGGAACCAGCGGCCTACCCCCTAGTACAGACTTAGAAATAATTCCGAAAGATCCTTCAGATCAAATCATTTTGCAGGTGGAGGATATACCTCCATTAGATGTCTTTTACAGCCCAAAACACAGGGTCGTAGTAAAGCGACAACGGAAAAGGAGAAGACTTGATCAACCTTCCCTGTTCCCCGAACAAACAGAGATAGCCAACGTAGTTTGGAAAGAGGAGTTTGATCCTTCCAATGATCTAACAAAGCTATTCCAGTATGCTGGAGCCTATTTGGCGGCCACCATGGACAAGGCATCATAAGTGAGTAATTTACTAAAAGAAAAAGACCAGGAATTGTTTTTGTTACAAACACAGCTGTCGGAGGCACAACAGAAAGTTGAACAATTAGAACAGTAATTGTCAACACAACAACAGTTAAATAATCAATTGAATAAGCAGCTACTTGAAGAAAAACAGAGAATAGATTCTAGCGCGATTCAAAGGCAAAAAGAATTATCAAAAGCATTGGCAAAATTGAAGACGATGAATGAACTAATGGTGAAAACAAAAGATGAGCAAATTGCTCAACTATCACTTCAAATAGAGAAGTTCAAGAGTCTTCCACAACCTACCGATTTCAGAACAGAAGCGCTACAGATTAATAAGGCATTGGTAACACAAATAAGACTATTGTGTCATAATATTTCTCAGGTTGAGCCCCTTTGTTATATGACAACATCAATAATCGATAAATCAGTTAATGCTAGACAGGACTTAGAGCAAGCCGATGAGACCTTAACAAATTTTCTTACTTGGCAAGACATCAATGAGGGATAGGCAGCAAATCTTGGAATGGTAGTCCGAGTTGATGAAGGCAGAGAGAGAAGTTTATAGATGCAAATTATCCACAAGTAATTTGATTGAATTAATCAATAACACTCTCTATTTATCTAATATGATTTCGCAATGTACACCAGGTAAATTGCTATCGGCTAAAACATTGGAGCAATCATGTTATCAAGGGTTGGAAAAGAATGGAAGGTTAATTGCAAGTATTCAAAGTTTAACTTGGGACACCTATTGGTTGTTCCTAGTAAAACCATACAGCTAGAGAGCCACCCCCAAGTGTCTAACATATGCAATCGGTTGTATCATTCCCGATATACATGATGCCACATATTCGGCTCAGCTCCATTCTCATCTCAACCGCCCTCAAGAAGTGGAACTGATGCTAGCGATATGCCAACTCAGATCAAAGGGAAAAATAGCCAGAGTGATCAATCATGCTGCCAATTACCAATTTGTTGTGGAGAAGATATTCAAGATCCAGTTGTACCAATTAAATAGCATTTTATTTTTGTAGTTAGTTAGTTTAATTAAGTATTTATAGACCTTTTCATGCATTTAGAAGGGGTCCTCAGTTTTTGTATAAGACTCAAACATGGAAGTTGCACTACTGTACTTCAGGTATATTTTTTATAAAGACTGGGCCAATTATTCCAATTTTTGACAACGAAGCTTTTATGTGGATGTGCACTATTGCCTTTATATGAAAGTATCTTTGAGTTGAAAGAAGGAATTCGAATTTTGCTTGATATTGGGAATGATTTGCAGCGCATATGGTACTACTATCTATGATCTGAATTCATTCTTTTTATGTGAATTTTTATTTGATTACTCTTGCTATTGTTGAATATATGTATGTGTTTCAACAACATTCTTTATATTTTTCACTATTGGATGTTTATAGGATGTTTTTCTTTTAGTCACACATGTATCAATAATATATAAAAGATAAGTGTAACAATGTTTTATTAATTACTTTGTTCAACTATTTGAACAAAGCAATTATTATATAAATGAATGTCTATGTTTATCAAATAGAGTCATCTATATGCTTATTTATGAACAGAGATTATCAAACGTTACACTTAAGAATAGAAATTTCCTGGGATAGAATAGTTATTTGTATTTTCGCTTTTAGATTAAGTCATTCATCCATTACCAATTATTAGAAAACCAATCACTCATTCATCCCCTTTTTATTCATCATTGGGAAACTGGTCCCATTATCTCTAGTCGGAGCCACCATACCAAACAGAAAAGGAGCTGCATTAAGGTCTAGACCGGGTGGTTTTCCCCGATATTGTTGCAATGATTTTCGAGGCATCAACATTTTTGGCGCTAGAAGGAGGGCATGAACTATGAATGGCGAGTAAATCAAAATCTAAAGACCATTCTTAGAGTAAATCTCCCTCCACCTCACCTCGGACCTCCCGTTTGCATTCTGAAACACCAGTATCCAAATTAGAAGAAGAGGAATCAACTACCACTGCTCAATCCCATCATACTTCAGAAAGATTAAGTCCCGAGTCTCCTGAAGTTCAGTCTCTCATTCAAAAACTTCAAGGCTTTTCCATATCACCTCAGAAATCTGAAGTATCTCAAGGCAGTGAGACTTCGCAATTCAATCTACCTCACCCTCTCACCAAACTTCAAAGCAGAAAACTCGGTATTGAACCTACTGAGTTTCCTTTACCGAAAAGGAGAAAGGCTAAAAAGAACACTGAAGGATCTGATAGTGAGACCTTTTCTTCATCATCCTCCATCTCATCTTCTCCAGTGCGAAGTCAAACAACCACTCCCCCTTTACATATTGTTGTTCAGCAGGGATCACCAACTTCAACATCACAACCTATTCAATCTTCAATACCAACTTCTCCCCAAACACCTGGAACTTCGTCGGCAATTGTTGTTACTTCTAAGATGGCCTAGAATCCATGGAATAGTCCTGGTGCAGTCACTATGCCTGCACCATTACATCCATTACCTAATTATCCTGAGAAATGGTTACCAAAATTTAATCCAAATGCTGGAACATTAGCCAAAGAACATATTAAAAATTTCATGTTATCAGTTAACCTAAAAGGAGTGACAGAAGAAGATGTTGTCGTTAGGCTTTTCCCCTACACTTTACAGGGATCAGCTGGGTCTTGGTATTTTTCCTTACCCTCTAGATCCATTACCAGTTGGAACATCTTTCAGGAGCAGTTTCTCACTAAGTATGGCGATGATAGATCTTTAGCGACACTAATTAATGATCTTTCAAATCTAAGGATTGAATCTAGAGAACCTATCAAGGAGTTTAACTCCTGATTTAATAAACTCTTGAATAAAATCTCGACCGATTCCAAGCCAAGTGAGAAAATCAAAAGTGAGTGGTATATAATAATCGTACCTTCAAATATAGCCATTTTTGTAGATAGGGCTGCAAAACCAACTTTAGCCGAGAACATGAAAGAAGCGCTTGCTGTAGAGAAACACATTATTGCTTTAGAAAAGAAAGGTGCTCTCGAAGATAGGAAATCAAAAAAAGTTTCTTTTAAAGATGATTCAAAGAAGAAAACCCCTAAAGATCCATATGATATGGAGGGTCTACAAAATGTCCTCAAAACAATGTCAAATGAAATGGTTGAAATCAAAAAACAAGTAGCAGAAACTTCAACAAAGAAAGCATTTAGGAATGTTAAGAAACCTGAGTCAAAACCACCAAATGTTATATCTAATGCAGACTCATATCTTGAAGAGGAAGAAGAATATGAAACAATTTCACCATCTGATGAACTCGAAGAAGAGGAGATTGTCGAATGTCATGGAACATGGGACTTCATATTACCTAACTCCGACATAGAAAACGAACAAGAAGTTGTCCCCGTGACTACCAGGAGTAAAGGTACCCCTAAACCTGTTCAGGCAATTTCAAAGAAAAGGAGTGTAGGTACTACTACTACAAAGGAAAAGGTACCCACCAAGAAGTCAACCCCAACATTACCTCAAAATCAACCATCATCCTCAAATATACCTTCAACATTTAAAACGTTGGTAGTATCAGATTCAATGGATTATAATATTATTGATGATATGAAGAAGATAAAGGAAAACATTACCATGTTTGAACTTAGAAAATTAAAACATTAGCAGAAATTGCTTCTTAAGGAACTAAATGCAGTACCTTCTTCCCCTCTTCCTAGTGCTAAAGCTGCAAATGATTTAGGTCAACCACCTTCTGGTAGAATTGAAGCTACTGATACGATTTTAATCGGAGACAGATCAAATTCCCATACCCCCCCTTTCCTCTTAACCTATGAGATCTATAATCGAAACCTACACAACTGTTTGATTGACTCAGGGGAATCCTCTAATATAATTCTAGCTTCAATTTGTTCCAAACTGAACATTGAACCCCAAAAGTTTGCAATTCACATTGTGCAGTTGGATAGAACTAAGGTCCAGGTTTTAGGGGAAACCAACTCTGTAACTATCAGGTTATCAACTGATCCACAAGTAGTTCAAAGAATTGATATCTTAATTGCCAATATCCCTGAATTTTATGGTTTAATCTTGAGTAGGGATTGATCTGAGAAACTCCTTGATTATATTTCAACCGTTTGGTCCCATATGTGGCTACCCTATAAGGGAAATCCAAATCAAATCAAAATCGATCGGGAGAAACATATGACCCATACTGTCACTGAATTTGAATAGGAGAATCAACCAATAGCATTTAATAATAATATTTTGGGGAATTTCTCTTCCGAATCATTCTTTGGCAATTATACTGCCCAACCATCTCCTTTCTCAGTAAATAATTTCACATCCCAAATCGAAATTTTTTCACTAACCAATAGATCAAGATGTGTTAATATTGTTGAGAACACTGTAAATAAATTTTTTGATAATTATTTATTTTGGTCACTATACTTTGATGGGTCTAAATCCAGTGAAGGTTCAGGAGCAGGGTGTATTTTAGTCAGCCCTGAGGGAGAAAAAACTATGTTGTCATGTAGGTTGGAATTCGAATGCACAAATAATACAGCTGATTATGAGGCCTTAGTTCAAGGACTATATAAAGCTATTGGTCTTAAAGTTCAATATTTGAAAGTGTTTGGTGATTCAGAGATTGTCATAAAACAAGTTAGATATGCAATTCACTGTCTTTCTAGTCACCTCAAGCACTATCAGTTTTGGTCCAGGAACATATATCTCAATTTTTAGCATTCAATATTTCTCCTATCCCTAGATCCCAGAATGCAGTAGCTGACTTGCTAGCCAATGTTGCTTCTAAACTCCTTCCTTCCGAAGATTACAACCTAGATAGATTTTCAGTAGAGTTAATTTTTAGACCATCAATCCCTGACAATATCACCAATTGGCGAGTGTTCAATCATGATGAAGACATTTTAAATTTCTTGACTTTCGAAAATTCCTACGATGATCAAATCATTGATGAAAGCGATCATGACCTTCAAATGAAGGAAAAGCAAGAAGAAAACTAAATACCGAAACCAGTGGTTAAACTAGAGGATCTCTATGATATTAAAGACAAGTTTAAACAGGTAACCAATTCAAAGCTCCAAAGTTCCAGTTTAAGATTTGAGTTGATAAACCTAGGTACTGAGCAAAACCCTCAAAACATCAATTTGGCATTAGGACTTTCTCTGGAAGAAAGAACAACATTCATTAGGTTATTAAGAAAAAATAAACATGTCTTCGCTTGGAAATATGATGAATTAAAAACATACGATACATCAATCATTCAACATACCATTCCAATGCTTTCTGAACAAAAACTAGTCCAACATAAGTTGGGGAAAATTCATCCTAACTTAGAGAGTCAAACAAAATCCGAACTCAATAAACTCTTGAAAGCTAAGATCATTTTTCCTGTTCGGCATTCAAACTGGGTCTCCAATATGGTGCCTGTTAGAAAGAAAAATGACGACATCAGGATTTGCATAGATTTCAAAAATATTAATAAAGCAAGCCAAAAAGATAATTTCCCATTACCTACCATGGAGCAGATACTCCATTCAGTAGCAGGTTTTGAGTTAATGTCCTTTTTAGATGGTTTTTTAGGATATACCCAAATTTTGGTCCATCCTGATGACAGACTCAAAACTACCTTAAGAACAAAATGGGGAACTTATGCTTACCAAAAAATGCCTTTTGGACTTATCAACGCAGGAGCTACATTCCAAAGAGAAATGGATATAGCCTTCAAAGGATTGATCAATAAAACAATAGTTTTCTATTTAGATGGTATTACTATATTCTCCAAGAAGAGATCTAATCATTTACATGATTTAAATCAAATCTTTGAACGCTGCAGAACGTATGGTATTTCACTCAATCCCAAAAAATTCTTCTTTGATCTTAATCAAGGAAATCTCTTGGGCTTCATTGTTTCCAAAGATGGTATTTATATTGATCCGGATAGAACTAAAGAGATTTCTGAAATTCCATTCCCTCAACAAAAAATCCATGCAGTCATTTTTAGGTCAAATTAACTTTGTTAAGAGATTTGTTCCTGATTTTTCCCATATTATTTTACCATTGCAAACCATGATTAAGAAAAATTTGGTGTTTAGGTGGGGATCTGCAGAAAAGGAAGCATTTGACTCTATCAAACAATCAATAATCAATGCCCCTGCTTTAAACACTCCTAATTTTTCAAATAATTTCATACTATATACTCTCGCGTCCACTTCATCTTATGCAACAGTACTCACTCAGATTAATGATCATAACTTGGAAGCACCAATTTCATTTTATAGTTCGAATCTTCAAGGTGTTGAACTTAATTATTTAGAAGATGAAAAACAAGCCTTTGTTGTGTACAAAGCTGTCAAACACTACAAACCCTTCCTTTTAAAAGCCCATACAAAAGTTATAGTTCCTTTTTCAACAGTAAGACAATTACTAATCCAAAGGGAATTAGGAGAAAAAAGGGCGAATTGGGTCACAACATTACAAGAATATGACTTGGAAATTAAGCCAACAAAGATTGTCAGAGGCCAAGGTTTTTGCAGGTTATTAACAGGAACATCCAACATTCAAGAATCAGAGTATACAAAACACACTGAAGAAATCAATCAGATAAGTATCACTGATCCTGAATCACAATATGCAGACTTGATCTTCTATTTAAAAAATGGATATGAACCTCCTAATCTTTCCTATAAAAACAAATGTGCCATTAGATTAAAAGCAAAAAACTTCATAATTGTAGATGATGTACTTTTTAGGAGAAATTATGATTCAATTTTATTAAGATGCCTAGAAAAACCTGAAGTGCAAAAAGTTTTACAGGAACTACATGATGGACCAGCAAGAGGACATTTTGGAGCTAATACAACAGCCCACAAAATCATTCATGCTGGATATTATTGGCCCACCCTATTCAGAGATACTCATGAATACGTAAGGAAATGCCGAAGTTGCTAAATCTCCAGTGGAAGACAAAGAAAACCAGCTTTCCCTTTGCAACCAGTCAACATTGATCAACCTTTCGAGCAAAGGGGATTGGATATCATTGGGGAAATAACTCCACAGTCATCCAAACAACATAAGTATATCCTTACTGCTACTAATTACTTTACTAAGTGGGTTGAAGCAATTCCTTTAAAGAAAACAAACTCTGAAGTAATTATAGAGTTTATAGATCAATTCATCATTACCAGGTTTAGTGTCCAAAATGCTCTTGTTTTTGATAATGCATCTTATTTATCTGGAAATTATATGTTTGAGTTCGCTATTAAAAGAGGATTTAAATTGAAATGTTCTGCAAATTACTATCCCCAGGGTATTGGTTTAGTAGAATCTACCAATAAAAATCTAGTCAAAATTATTAAGCGAACTATTGAGCAGAATCATATAAACTAGCATAAATCTTTGATATTTGCACTATGGGCTGATAGAATAACATAGAAGGCTTCCATAGGTACTTCTCCATTTAATCTTGTATATGGGAAAGAAGCAGTTCTACCAACCAATCTATTGCTTCCTTCTCTAGCCCTAGTACAATTTATTGAAGAAAGCCCCCCATCTTCTATTCAACTAAGACATGATCAAATCTTAAAATTAGAAGAAGAAAGAGAAAAGGCCAAAATTATTCATGCAAAACATCAGCAAATTATCAAGTCATCTTTTGATTCAACTTCATCCAGTTCAAAACAATTACAAGTTGGTGATCTAGTTCTGAAATGGGACAAAGCCCATGAGGATAAAGGAAAACACACTAAGTTCTAGAAAATGTGGCTTGGACCATTTCAAATCAATGAGAAGATAGGCCATTCTACTTTCATATTACAATATTTATTAGGTAAGAGGGATTCTCTTCCTGTTAATGGCCTTATCTTGAAAAAATTCTTCAATTGAGGAGGTAACTCCTTCTCCTTTGTAAATATTCAATTTTTAGCAGAATTTGTGTTCATATTTTTTAGGATTATTAGCTAATAAAGTTGTAAGATATCTCCCATTGGCCTTTGCTATATTGAAAAAGTTTTTCAAAAGAAGTAGAAACCTTAAACAAAAGGAAAATTTCTAGGAAATTAGGTATATTCAGATTCTGAAACCCCATTTCATTTTTGTGAAATCTTCTCGAGACTTAGAACTATTGTAAATCATTTAAATGTTTTCTAATGGCCACAAAATGATTATCAATATCAAAACAGAAACTAATTCAATCTTAGCATCTTCAACTCTTACCCTGTCATCCATGCTCTCTTAAGGAGAAAATTGTCCATCCCATTCATCAAAGTTTATGACTACTCAGAGTGTAATTCTAAAATATATTTGATATAAAAGATAAGGGGTCTTATTACAAGCCTTCTTACCATGATCATTGGAAGATATTTTAACTGAGATTACCAATACTACATGCCAAAACAGGGTAATGGCTTACAATCATAAGACAAGGGGTCTCATCACGAGCTAGCTTGTTCAGTTAAATTACAACCAGTGAATGGCATTGTCAAACAGCTGGCCACAAAACTAGGACAATGGCTTTTTATCTTACAAAATAATAAAAAATAAAAGGAAATACAAAATATGAAAGCATATTTTTGGATTCATTCTTTTAATTATACTCTAAAATGGATGGGATAATGGACAATCAAATGGTTAAAAGGTATCCCTGTCGAGACTATGAACGTTTGTTGGCAGCAGAGGCTCTACCTATGACAAAGGAGTCATTGAAAAAACTAAGTTGGAAAGGTTATTTGTTTTATCATTATCAACCAATAAAGGCCAATTTAAAATCTAGAATGTATTTAATTTTAACAAGAGAAGGAATTAGCAAAAATAGCTCTTATTAGATTCAGAATGTATGTATACCTAGTTATATTAGAATTTTCCTCTTTGATAAGATTTCTATATAAAGAAAGTTTAAGTATTTCAACATTTCTCAGAGATAACTGTTTCTCCCAGCGAATCGCTAATTGTTGTGTTATACAACAACCCCCCATTTCATAAAATTTTACCTTCAACTATAATATGAAATGGGTCCCTTTTAGATTTATGAATAAAATTGGTATCAACTCATCATTCCTCAAAAGGTCCGAAAGAAACAATACACTATAAACCTTTTGAATAAACATAAATCGGTCTTATAAAATAAATGAATAATTCTTTATTATTGCGATAAAGCGATCGCATATCGCAACAACAAAGGATGCATAGCAAAAAGACCCATTGGTTTGCCCTGATCCGACAAGTGAATAATTATCGGATATCGGGAAAGGTAAGCGAGTGTAACAAAAATCCCTCTCTCTTTTCTCTGATGCGATATCGCTATCGGCGATCGGGGAGTATAGCATACACACAATAAAAGGCACCTTTCTAAAACTCCCGATGTGAATTAGCTTTATCGCTATCGACGATCAAGGATTTTGCAATGACACAAATGTAACTACTCGAGCATTCCTCCGATTCTGATTACGATAAAGCTAAGCGCAAATTTCAAAAAAGATCGAAAAAGGCTTGAATATATTCTGTTAAATTATTATTAAAAGCCTTTCTATTCCCAATAGTGATTCACTTGTGATTAACCACCAAAAAATCAAAGCCACGCTTAAATGAATTATTCGACGAATAAACGACATGGTGAGCATTTAAATGATTGTCAGGATTAAGTGGCCAATTAATGGAGCAGTTATGCCAAAATCTCTTCAGAGATTGTATCCGCGACAATATTATTTTAATCCTTCATTATTCATTGATTGATATAACTCTTTCATATTTGGCTCGCACCACCTATTTTCTGTATTACGTTCATTTTTATCTCCTGCACAGAGCTCCTCCGAAGCAACAAATTTAGGCCAAATGGGGAAGAAATCCAAAAGATTTGCAGTAGCTTCAGCTCCCGCAGTAACAAGACAATCTACCCCAGATCCAGGACCAAGTAAAAAAGGATTGATTTCAGACACTACCTGTCTTGGCCTCGGCAATACTAGCTGGCAAAGCATCTATAATCTAGTTGAAGCCGAAGAGCCTGAAACGGTATCAGTACAAGCTACAACAGGTTCAACCCGAAAGTCAGAGGCTACCCTAAAGGATTTAGCTGATTCCTACTTACACCGAATAGTGGCTCGAGAGAAAATTCTTCCATATACAGATGTAGTGAGGTGGGTAGTTGAAGAAATCCCTGTTACAAATAAAACATTCTCCACAGTCGACGGGAGAGTATTCGGTTCGTTTCAACCTAATGATTTGAGACAAATGTACCATTTACCTAAACCACAAAAGAAGTATAACAAAGCATTTTTGGAGAAGTTCAGAGATGAAAATGAAACTAAATCAACACCTATTCGGGAATGGAGACAGAACCCCGCAAGACACAAGCATGAATCCTCGGGTAAGTACTCTATCGATTCATTATGTTCTCCTTATTGTTACACTGGGGCGATGATGTGTAGGATTTGGGGATTACATGATTCCTCAAAATTCTCAATAGAGATGGTTCCTTTAATGGAAGCAACAGTCAATAGCGAGATAATGGATTGGGGAAATATATTATCTGATAAGTTAACCACTGCTATTCTTGAGTTTAGAAATAAAACTCATATTACCAATAGGTCTATTCCTCCATTTTATTATAGTGCCTACATCTTAGATACTCTTTGTTTTAACTCCAAATTTCCTATGCTGGGGTGGAGATGGACTCCATAAGACTCCATGCTGATTCATATCTATCACCAGAAGTTGTGGAAAGCCCATTATAAAGACCACCTGTATCAAGTTTGTAATGGTTTTATGTTGCGCATTTACTATGCAATTTTTGACAAGTCTGCTCCGAAGATTTCCTCACAAGCAGAGATTGGCCTAACCACTCTAGGAAACTAGTTTAGAGAGGATAAATTTACATATATAAGAGTTTTCGGCAGCCTTGCTAGGCCTCATGTCCTTCCCTTGTACATACCCGACAAACTATTGGCTAGAGAAATAGCCTATCAGATTACGTCCGCAGGAGCAACCAAGACTCTGAGGAATTCAAAGAAGCAAGTTTGGCCTCCTTTTCCTCTAAGGTGTGGTGTTTACACTCTGCATGACTATAAGCATGCAGAGAAAGAAGTAGAAAAGTTAAATATACTGAATCTCGCCACCCTTCCTAATAGGCGATTTGACCCAAGAAAAATCGTCTATAATGTACTTGAACAGGCAAAACTCACAAAGTTTGAACATAAATAAGACGAGTTTGATGACCTATTTTCTTCGGTGGATTCATTATTTTAGGTCCAAACGCTAGCTAAAATGAGATATCACGATGAAGGGTTAGTTGAATTCAACAAATTTAGAGATCAGAGGTTGCAAACTCTGCCTCTGGATTTACTAACTACTTCCTCGATGACACAATCAAGTGAGCCTAAACAACGACTCACCGACGAACCTCCTGCTACATAAAAAATTCTTGTGGAAATCCAGAGAAAAGAGTAGGAGGAAGTACAGAGGAAAGAACAGGAGGAAGCATGAAGGAAAGAGCAAGAGAAAATACACGAGGAGGAACAGAAAAAGGAGCAGGATAAGGGCAACAAGGATGTGAATGTGGATACCCAGATTGATCCAAAATTGCTCCAAGAATGGCAGCAATTTGACTCCATCATAAGCAATCTGGAAAGCTTAAAAGACGTTGATACACCCAAAGCAACAGATACACAGGATACAATGTCAAAAAAGGTTCCAAGTGAAGGAACCAACAGCCTACCCCCTAGTATAGACTTAGAAATAATTCCGAAGGATCCATTGGATCAAATCATTTTGCAGGTGGAGGATATAACTCCATTAGATGTCTTTTATAGCCCAAAACACAGGGTCGTAGTAAAGTGACAACGGAAAAGGAGAAGGCTTGATCAACCTTCCCTGTTCCCCGAACAAATAGAGACAACCAACGTAGTTTGGAAAGAGGAGTTCGATCCTTCTGATGACCTAACAAAGCTGTCCCAGTATGCCGGAGCCTATTCAGTGGCCACCATGGACAAGGCATCAGAAGTGAGTAATTTACTAAAAGAAAAAGACCAGGAAATTATTTTGTTACAAACACAGCTGTCGGAGGCACAACAGAAAGTTGAACAATTAGAACAACAATTGTCAACACAGCAACAGTTAAATAATAAATTAAATAAGCAGCTACTTGAAGAAAAACATAGAGTAGATTCTAGCGCGATTCAAAGGTAGAAATAATTATCAGAAGCGTTGGAAAAATTGAAGACGATGAATGAACTAATGGTGAAAACAAAAGATGAGCAAATTTCTCAACTATCACTTCAAATAGAGAAATTCAAGAGTCTTCCACAACCTGCCGATTTTAGAACAGAAGCGCTACAGATTAATAAGGCATTGGTAACACAAATAAGACTATTGTGTCATAATATTTCTTAGGTTGAGCCCCTTTGTGATATCACACCATCAATAAATGATAAATCAGTTGATGCTAGACAGGACTTAGAGCAGGCCGATGAGACCTTAACAAATTTTCTTACTTGGCAAGACACTAGTGAGGGACAGGTAGCAAATTTGCCCGAAATCCTAGAATCTCATAAGGAAATCCTATTCTTGGAATGGCAGTCCCAGTTGATGAAGGTAGAGAGAGAAGTTTCTAGATGTAAATTATCCACAAGTAATTTGATTGAATTAATCAATAACACTCTCTATTTATCTAATATGATTTCACAATGTACACCAGGTAAATTGCTATCGGCTAAAACGTTGGAGCAATCATGTTATCAAAAAGCTGGAAAAGAATGGAAGGTTAATTGCAGGTATTCAAAGTTTAACTTGGGACACCTATTGGTTGGTCCTAGTAAAACCATACAGCCAGAGAGCCGCCCTCAAGTGTCTAACAGATGCAATGGGTTGTATCATTCCTGATATACATGATGCCACATATTCGGCTCAGCTCCATTCTCGTCTTAGCCGCCCTCAAGAAGTGGAACCGATGCTAGCGATATGCCAACTCAGATCAAAGGGAAAATAGCTATAGTGATCAATCATGTTACCGATTACCAATTTGCTGTGGAGAAGATATTCAAGATCCAGCTGTACCAATTAAATGGCATTTTATTTTTTTGGTTAGTTAGTTTAATTAAGTATTTATAGACCCTTTCATGCATTTAGAAGGGGTCCTCAGTTTTTGTATAAGACTCAAACCTAGAAGTTGCACTACTTTACTTCAGGTATATTTTGTATATGTGGACGTGCACTATTGCCTTTATATGAAAGTATCTCTGAGTTGAAAGAAGGAATTCAAATTGTGATTGATATTGGGAATGATTTGCAGCGCATATGGTACTACTATCTATGATCTGAATTCATTCTTTTTATGTGAATCGTTATTTGATTACTCTTGCTATTATTGTATATATGTATGTGTTTCAACAACATTCTTTATATTTTTCACTATTGGATGTTTAAAGGATGTTTTTCTTTTAGTCATACATGTATCAATAATATATAAAAGATAAGTGTAACAATGTTTTATTAATTACTTTGTTCAACTATTTGAACAAAGCAATTATTATATGAATGAATGTCTATGTTTATCAAATAGAGTCATCTATATGCTTATTTATGAACAAAGATTATCAAACGTTACGCTTAAGAATAGAAATTTCCCGGGATAGAATAGTTATTTGTATTTTCTCTTTTAGATTAAGTCATTCATCCATTACCACTTATTAGAAAACCAATCACTCATCCATCCCCTTTTTATTCATCATTGGGAAACTGGTCCCATTATCTCTAGTCGGAGCCACCATAACAAACGGAAAAGGAGCTGCATTTAGGTTCAGACCGGGTGGTTTTCCTCGATGTTGGTTCAACGATTTTCAAGGCATCAACAAGTGGTCAACATGAAATTTGATTGGATTGCTTGCGATCAACATGACTTGGAAATACTTGCTTGGTGCTTCTGCGCTGGTCTGGGTGACAGTCGATTGAGTCGATGGCGAGATGATGATCTGGTTGTCAGAGGGGAGTTTGGTCGTCAGAACTTTAGCAAAATGACTAAGTGTGTGAATGATCAAAAGATGCATAGGTGATCATGCAAACACACACTCACATGACTCGACAACGAAATGACTCAAAAAATCAAGACACACATGTTCAACATGAATGACCAATCGTGCAAGTGACAAGTGCGACACTCGTGATTGATTGTTGATCGATCATAATGATGCTTGTGTGATAGTGAATGTGGCTTCATGTGTGAGTGCGACAGATGCTTTCATAGCGAACACAAGTACACACAAAGAGAAGAATTTAGCATGACCAAAACATGGTCATAAGAAAGACAATGATATCGACATGCAAAAGCTTGGGTGGAATGAACAAGCAAGGTGGGTGCGACATCTCACACGAGCTCATGCAGTGAACCCAAGTGTATGCAACCATTAAGTGAAACTCTCAAGGGAGGCTACGAAATTGGGTGCAGGCCAAAATTTTGGAGGGTGGTTGTAGCTGCTACAACATATTCCCATACGAGACTTTATATTATCGTATGAGAATTTAGATTCCATTTAAAACTATCATATGATAGTTTACATTATATTTAAAAGTCTAAGTTGATAATATAGATTTTAATTAAAACCCTCGTTCGAGAGTCTGTAATTCTTTCGGTCAAGAGTTTTATCAGGGAAAAATCATTCTGGTTAAGACATACAAGATTTGTAAAAAATTATCTTTTAGGAGTTTCAAATTTCTTGTTCGAGAAATTTTTTCATCTCTTGTCGAAGAGTTTTTCTAGGCCGATAGTTTTTTATCAACGAAAATTAGGAAAAATTCTACACTTTTCCAGAAATGGAAACTCTAGAGAAGCCAAATCCCTGAAAAAATTAATATTTATATGATGTGTTTGACACCACTATATTTAACTTAGAATCTAGTTTCTAGTGATATAATATTTATTCATTTTCATGAAAAATTGATATTTATTATTAATTTTATACTAAACTGTGTGACTGTAGATTTTGAGATCTTAAAATTCCCTGAATTGAAAATTCAATAACTTCATCGAAACACCGAATCATTTTAAAAATCATATGGAGCTTCCTCTCCATGTCTTCTTAAAAATATTATTTTTAGTTGACTTATTGATGATCAAATTGAAAAGAAAAATGATGGATCACTAAATGTGTTGAAAAATGACCATTTTTTGTCTTTCCCTTTTTCATTAAATAATAAAACATAGTGATTGAATATGAAAATTCCTCCAAAATAGTCCATGTTCTAGTGCAATCTGTGTATATTATGATCATATAACTATTTTCCCAAAATGTATCACCATCTCTAAAAACCATAGTGGTTCATTAAGTCACTCTTTATACTTGCCTGAAATTTTCAAGTATCTGAAATAAGTATACACCAAATTTATCTAGTTATATGTCCATATTGTTTTTTTAATATGAGCATGAAGACAAGACAAATCTCTATAAATCTTGCTTTTACTGTAAAGCAAAATTCTCAAAGAAAATATGAGTTTCTAACAGTTGAATTTGAAGAAACATAAAAATTCACAATTTTCTATGCCAAATTCAAGCTAAAAGTGTCTCCCAATTTTATGTTTTCACCCCTCATTGATGTAATATTTCAACTTAAATAATAAACTTAGATTCACGAAAAAAAATCATACTTTTTAATTATTTTTTTAATGTTTTATTAGTTTTTATTTCTTAGTTTTTGTCATTTCTTAATTTATATTATATAATATATATATATAATTATATATATATATATATATATATATTATATATATATATATAATATATATATATTTTAAAAATTTTATATTTTAACATTGAAATCTGGGGTCTGCAATTTTGAGGGTTTTTGTTTCCTGAATAATCAAGGTTAAAATCTTAGTTATGGATCTATGTTTTATAGATCTGGGTTATTTATTATTTCATGGGCCCTTTTGAGTGGTCGAATGAAAGGGAGCTACTGGGAGTGTTGCAACCCTCTCATATCGGAATGTGGTCATTGGATCTCACCGACCAATAGTTGGGGTAGCTGGACCTTCAAGAAATAACAATAATAAGGGTGAAACCCTAGTTCTCAGGGCTCAATAGCAAACCCGTATCAAGCGGAAATGCCTACCAAAGGCATAAACGAACCCTATGTTTGTTATTCCAAATAGTCATAAGGAGAAATCACAACAGTTCATGAAAGATAATTCCATGATCTATAATTTCATGGGGATTTGGCCATGAGAGCCAGATCTAGTTAAATGGATTCAAACAAAGTGGAGGTCTAAGGGTCACATTGAACTCTTCCTGAGAGATAAAGGCATTTTTATGGTAAAGTTTTTAGATCTGGAGGATCATAAGAGGATCTTTGAAAATGGACAATATTTCATGAATAATGTGAGGTTATTCATGATATTCTAGGAGTGTTATAACCCAAATAAGGAACATTTTATAGAAACCACGGTTTGGGTAAGGCTATTTTATTCACTAGAATATTTTTGGGAACCTGAAATTCTTGAGGGTATAGGAAATTCCATTGGAGAGCTTGTAAAAATATATGAAATTACCAAGCAACAAAGGCATTCTTCATATGCAAGAATTTGCGTCTACATGAATATCTCCAAACCACTACCTAAATAAATTTAGATTGAGTACCTTGATGAGGTTTGGACTTAGCCTTTAGACTATGAGCATGAACCATTTAAATTAAGGGAATGACATGAATATGACCACTTCGTTAGATACTTCCTAATAATCAAGATGGAAAATTAGGAGAAAAATGTTGAGCATGCCCTAGAGGGTTTTCAAGATGTAATAAATAAAAAGGAAAAACAATGAGAACCAATCAAAGAAGCTACTACAGAGAAAAACAACAAAAACCAAGGAGGTTCTAGATTCCAATCAGTTTTGGCATTGGCAAAAATAAAAGATGAGTTGTTGCAGGTGGAGAAAAAAATGAAGCAACCCCTGGAGGTAGAGTGATAGGTAGAAAACCGTAGATACAAACAAAATCTCAAGAAGAAATATCCAAAGACCTTATGATATGAACTTGAATGTAGAGATCTACTTGTAGATACCAGCCTAATCTTGGACAAGGAGGATAGAAAAAAAAATATTAATGCGGATGAACACAAGATGATATATTTCATCAAAACCTAGGAAAGAGTCAAACCATATGATATTTATATGGAATATTAGTAACACTTTTACCACATGTTTTCTCAGTGGTAGTAATATTGTCACAACCAGGAAAGGGAAATCAGAAGCACCAATCCTGCGACTGGAGGTTCATCCCAAAGAAGTAGAAACAAAGAGAAAGGTGTAGGATAATGAAATAGAAAATGTGGTAAGAAAACAAAAGAGGTAATCCATATTGTGGGTGAATTCCTCATCAACTCTAGGCAAGTCACATGAATATCAAGGTATTTCCTCCTAGTTCTAATCCCCTCTTAATGAAAATAGTCTTGTGGAGCATTCAGGGCCTCAATAACAAAGGGAAGTAGATATGCCTGAGAGACAAAATTGTGAACGAGAAACTAAAGATCCTAATTATGCAAGAGGCTAAAATTTCCTATAATAAGCCAACATATATTATGGATAGATGTTGGAGGGGGGTGAATCTATGGCGGTAGACATGAGAGGAAGTGCGAAAGGGTTGGCCATAGTATGGAACCCTAAGTAGATAATATTTCAGGACTATGTTGCATGCCAAAACATTATCAAGGTTATTCCATTGTGTGGGGATAAAGGAGGAGGTTTGCATATTTGTTGCTTATGGCCCTTTTATTCCAAGAGAAAAATATGCTTTTTCAATGACCTAAGAGAGATAAGAAATATTCATAGGGATGAATTTTGGATAATAGAGGACATTTTAATATCATCAAGTATATGGAAGAAAATAAAGGGGGAATTCGGCACTTAGATGTGATGATGCAACTCTTCAGGGAAGCTATCCAAGATCTAAAAGTAGTAGAAATAGAATCAATTACTAGGATATTCACATAGAATTTTCACTGAGGATGCCACCATGTCATTAGTCATTTCGACCACTTTATGCTCTAGAGGATATGCTAGGGAGAGATGTTTTCTTAAAAGCAACCATTCCACCTTGTCTCGCTTATGATAATTGGTCCATTAGACGTGAGGTGGATTTGAAAATAGCCCCATGCAATCACCCATTTAGATTTGAAAGCTTTCAGATTAAGAATCCAGATTTCTTGACTAAAGAAAAAGGCTGGTGGAAGTAGATATTGGTTCAAGGGAGGAACCAAATGCAACCTTTCAACTAAAGTCAAAGGAGCTAAATCCAAAATCAAACATTGAAATGGGCTAGAATTTGGTAATATTTTATCAGAGAAAAGTAATCTAGAGACATGCATGCAAGAGATACAATAAGAAATAATCTGGGATGGTCACACAAAATCATTGATAATGGAGGAACGGAAGATAACTCACCAATTAGAGCAGCATCAGAAGCACGAGGAAATATCATGGAAGAAAAAGTCAATAATTCAATGGCTTATAGAGGGAGAGAGGAACACAAATGTTTTCCATAAAGCATTGGTCAAGCATAGGCATCACAGTACGATTTTCTACCTTAATTCGAAGGATTGTAACTATGTCCTTCAACATGAGGAAATGAAGGAAGAGTTGGTGTCCTACTTTCAGTAAATGCGAATGGAAGCATACCAAGATAGAGAAGATGGCGTTGACCAAATTACATCCCACACACCAAAACTGGTTAATTCAGTTCAAAATAATACTCTAATGTAGGAAATTACATTTTAGGAAGTGGAGGAAGTGATGAAGGAAATTCCAAGAAATAAGACTTCAGGTCCAGAAAAATTCACAACTGATTTCTTCGAAGCTTGTTGGTTGGTCATTGGAAATGAAGTTCATGGCATAGTGGAGGAGCCACAAAATCTTCATTAGTTATGGTCTAGTCTCGATGCCACATTCCTTACTCTTATTCCAAAGAATTGTAATTCTTGTGATCCTAGTGGTTTTCAATCAATAGATTTATGCAATGTTGTGTATAAGATCATCTCATCTGTGATTGTGAGATAATTAAACCTCTCCTCAACCAAATAATTTCCCTTTAAAAAATTTGTTTTTTGGAAGGTTGTAAAACTACTACATTTGGGTGGAAATTCTTACGGTGGAATTCGATGGAATGGATACAATATGAAAAAGTGTCAGAAGTTAATTGTAATTTTTGGTTTTTTTTTTTGTTGTAAAATCTTGACGCTAGTCAAACATTCGACGATAGTTCTTTAACAGTCGAATATTCAATGGGATGTCTTATCCCATCAATTATTCGACATTTTTCTATAATGCCTCCTATCATCAAATATCTGATGGGAGTTATTTTACCGTCGGATATCCGAGGCTACATCCAATATGAAAATTTGTTGTCTAATTTCCAACAAACGACAAGTAACCATTTAATAGCGTTCAATTCCACCATTAATGACTTTTTGCGCTGACCACGTCTAATATGAGACCGCTTTATATTGATCAATTTAACTAATTAAAATAAATATAACATTAATATTATAATTAAATATAATATCATTAATATATAATTAATAAGTCTTAATATTTATATCTACAATATATTAATATTAATATTATATGATTATAATATAAATTACATATATATAAATTTACTAAATATATTATTATAATTATATATTATAATTATAATAATATATTTAGTAAATTTATATTATGTTAATTTATATTATAATCATATAATATAATATTAATGTATTATAGATATAAATATTAAAACATATTAATTATATATAATGATTTATATATAGGCCCTAACATTATATAACTTTGACATAGTTTCTATATATAATAGTTGTGATTCTTTTGAAAGGTTGTAGGCATATTTTGAGGTTAATTTTTGAATAAAATCATCGCTGAAAGTTTGGTGATAAAAAATGTCACATAACATTCTTCTAGGAGACCAAGGATATGTGGGATCGACATCGAGGGCTTCTGAAGATTGAAAATGGTATTTTCCTTGTAGAAAGTTCAAGGGCTTGAGGCCAAGGAGAATTCTAATAAAATCATCTAAAAAGTATTGTAGAGACTATGGACATGCTAAACGAACATGAATATCATCCATTTGTAAGTTATTTATTATATGTCTTTGTATTATATATTGTTTTTATAAATATTCATATGTATATTATATTTTAGATTGTACGTCTTTGTATTGTAAATTGTATTATATTTCTATTGTAAATGTATTTTATAATATTATTTTGGGACGTGTTTGAACTATGTTGTCATCTTGATATATAGTATAAATATTATTTGATTATTTTCATTAGGGTCGATTAAGGGGTTAAGTTGAGTTAGGGGTTAATTACTTTATGGGATTAGGGATAATGGGTTATTGTTTAAGGGTTTATGGGTTAGGGGTTAAGGGATTAGGGCTTAGGGGATAGGGGTTTAAGGGCTTAGGGGAATGGGGTTAAGGTGTTAGGGGATTAATGTATGTTTAGGGGGTTAATTTGGCCCTATAGGATTTATATATTAATCATGGGTTTTTATGGATAATTATTAATAAGTTTTTAAAGTATATTATGCAAACTATGACATTAAGAAATAATATGACATTATAATGATACATGCAAAATAATATCAACAGGTTTTTTATTATGGTCGTGACTATATATCTTAGAAAGTGTCTCACTTCCTAAATGTCAAGAAAGGTAACATATTTCTTAGATTTTTTCAACATATTCTTAAATATCTTGAGAAATTTCACATGCATCATCAATGATTTGTTGTCTTTGTTTCATGGTCTCACCTAAGTTGTATTTCTCTTTGTCTTTGGTGTATTTGTTTTCTTTATATATTATATTTGTAAATTGTTGTTATATTGACATTTCAATATTTTCTATATATACTAATATTACTTTATTGATTGTATTTGTATAGTATGCCCCCAGGGAATTTCTCGATGAGGAAGAGGTGGTTGCAGTACAAGCGTATGTTCAAAAACATGGAGCAATTAATATTGAGGATCAAGATAATGATCCTATGCAATAAGATAATGATGTTGATAATGTTATCACTCAGGTTGTCCCTAGGCTCCTAATAGGGATACGGCCGAGGTAACCACAAACCAATCTTTGGATTACAGGTTCTAGCCCACCTGCAATCGGAGAGGGCTCTCTCCTTATGATTCAACCTTAGTTGATGATTTTAGGCTAGCTTTCTGACTTCAAGGGAGTGTTGTTTGTGATTGGATGGGAGGTAGGATTCTCGAGGAAAGAGGCAAGGTAAGGTGTAATAAGTTTCGAACCATTGGGCATGGAGTCACAGATTGAGGCTTGCGAGCGTTTTCTTGGTCACAAGGGGATACGGAGCGGGATAGCCACACAGGATACAATTATTGGTCTGCTGAAAGGACGGAATGGACATCAGGGATGAAAGGCAAAGGAGAATCATTTCATCATGCTGAGAAAGAGGAGAAATGGATGAATGGGATCCAAGAGCAGTTAAGAATTCCTAAAACATGCACTCATATGTGAAAGAAACAGCTTAAACAAGATCATTTAAGAATACATGCTCATAACTATTTATGAAGAAAACATTGAGAAATGCAGAAATTGAACTTAAGGTGTAATGAAACAAATCTTAAGCTATTCTTTTTTCCTGCAATTTAGAATGGCGGAATGGTGGTAAAAAACATAAAATTTAACAGAGGATGGGAACACTTATTGGATCATGTAGAGACACAGGAATTCCGTGATCATTCCTTGACCAAGAGAAAACATCAAGTAGTTTCGCAATCCATGCTTTCAGAAATCTTTGATTATGGAAATTATAACAGTTACAGTGCGAGTCTCTGCTCGGAGACAATGCTGGAAAGAAGACTGACCAACAACTACTACCAACCAACCAACCCCTCACAACATTGCTCAGGGTGGTATTTATAAGAAAAATATCGGAAAGACATCATTACAAGTGACCTAGACAAGTCTACTAGAAAACTCTTCAAAATTCTAAGTGTTGCTGAAATTAAATGCAAGTAAATCTTTTTGGTTGCGCTGGGGGCAGCTGGATCGGAACAGGTGACGAGGTGGCCCTTGGGGGCTAGATGCGGTGCTGCTGGAATGATTATGCTTCGGGAACTGCAGTTCGGCTCTGGTGTGAATTAAATGTGCAATAATTATGATTTGAGAGCTTCAAGTGGTTTCGCCCTCTTTCTATGAATTTGCTGGAAGATATTAAATTTTCTCCTGCTTCGGGCCACTCCTCAAGATTTTCACTGATACTCTTTGCCGCTACATTGATGGATTTCGTCGTCGACTGATACTCTTTGACATGCTTGAAGCTTGATGACTTGATCTGATACACTTTAAATTCTGTCATTGATCTGCTGCTATCTTTAAACCGGATCATTTTGGCACGATCGGGTGATTTTCGGGCTTTTCGACGCACAATGGGCTAAGAAATCAGAAGATTCCCAGAAGATTCCTCGAAATAGCCTATTTCCTGTAGTGATGCGCGAAAACTGCCTCTGTTTCTTGTTTTGGAGTTTCGAAGTGCGATTTTTCTTCCTGCACGAAGTTTCGGCTTTCTGGCTGCTGACGTCAGCATGACGTCGGCTGTATGGCGGATGACGTCAGCTGTGGTGGGTCCCTGGTACAGAGCGACGTGGTGAGGTGTTGATACTAGAGGTAATGCGATGAAGAAACTCTAATGCGATCGCAATATCACATCGGCGGGGAACGGAGGGTGCTTGAGTTGGACATTCGGCGCTTGCGACCGCCGACTGCCGATATCGCAATATCGCGTCAGGTGGTGACGGATGGGTGATAACTTGTATGGAGATGAAAGTGCGATGCCGCGATGCGATGTGGTTTTAAGGTTCTATGAAGTGTAAGTTTTGGGAGGAAAGAGCAAGTGAGTGGGTGCAAAGGGCATTTGAAGTTTCGGAAGGGGTCCGATTACCTCAGAGGGATTTCATACTTTGGAAGGAGTCCATTCTATCTGGGAGATGGTTTTGGAGGTCAAGGGTTCTTGCAAAGTTTCAGATAAACTGAGCAATTCCCGGGGGTACTTATGGTTATTTTTCAACCAGGGGGAGGGATATTACGTAGGGGGATTTTA